>JAPMLY010000575.1:137500-140000 GCA_026401115.1 Tetraselmis chui
AATTCACGCAGCGCCGGCCACGTCTAGCACAAAACGCAAATGACCAACTTCACCCTCTACCAACGCTTGCTTGAACCTTCACCTTTTCCGATTCCGCTTGCCCTCTTGCACCCGATGGTGCCTTCCCTACCTTCCGCTTTACCCATGTTTGCATCATCGCCTCATAAAGCCGGTTCCTTGGCTGTACAACGTGGCGGGCATAGCAATCCGGGTTATGGGCCGGGCTGCAAAGAAACACGCAGACCCTCCAAGCTGCGTCAAGACAAAACCAATTTGGATGAGCATTCACGCGAATTTGTCCAATTGTACATACGATTCGTTCCAATTGCGGTAATGAGAATTTTTTTGGGGGACGCGACGGCTTTCTTAAAGGGGCTAGCCAAGCATTTACATCTTACTAGTATATCGTATTAATAATATCGACAAGTTGGATGCGCGCTAGCAAGTTGACACGTGACTGGCGTTATACATTGTCATGATGTATACCCCGCCGTTTATTTGGCAAGTTTCATCAGTATGGTTTGTTGTGCGAATTGGTTCGCCTTCTTATTGGAGAGTGATTTTGGCGCGCTTTTTCTCCTATCTCCTAGTTTGGATGCCACCACCACAACAATGTTTTTCCACCCGCGAGATCATTTGTGGTCGGTAGCTCGGTATCATCAAACTGTCGTCTACGCGTGCGCGACCGGGGGAATATATAACCATGGTTGATGTTATTGTGACGCTTACATGTCACCGCTAGGGAAGTCTTTTGTTTGTCTCGTGTTTCGTTGGTGATATATAGTGAATCGTCCATCATGTGAGGGTGATAATGGCGCGACATGAGCGTTAGGACTCCATTGATCGGTTACCCTCCGAGTTATTCCACATGGGTATGGTAGTTCTCTCGACACCGCTTTCCTTATTATATCTCCATTCATCTTCGTTTGACAACGAAATCCTAGCCAAGCATTTACATCTTACTAGTATATCGTATTAATAATATCGACAAGTTGGATGCGCGCTAGTAAGTTGGCACGTGACTGGCGTTATACATTGTCATGATGTATACCCCGCCGTTTATTTGGCAAGTTTCATCAGTATGGTTTGTTGTGCGAATTGGTTCGCCTTCTTATTGGAGAGTGATTTTGGCGCGCTTTTTCTCCTATCTCCTAGTTTGGATGCCACCACCACAACAATGTTTTTCCACCCGCGAGATCATTTGTGGTCGGTAGCTCGGTATCATCAAACTGTCTACGCGTGCGCGACCGGGGGAATATATAACCATGGTTGATGTTATTGTGACGCTTACATGTCACCGCTAGGGAAGTCTTTTGTTTGTCTCGTGTTTCGTTGGTGATATATAGTGAATCGTCCATCATGTGAGGGTGATAATGGCGCGACATGAACGTTAGGACTCCATTGATCGGTTACCCTCCGAGTTATTCCACATGGGTATGGTAGTTCTCTCGACACCGCTTTCCTTATTATATCTCCATTCATCTTCGTTTGACAACGAAATCCCCCCCCCCCCCCCCCCCCCCCCCCCCTTTCGAAACTTTATGGTAGGTTTGTTTCTTTTTCAAACTTGAATATATTAGTAACTAGTAACTATCCCATCATGCGGCACTTTGTTCGTCGGTCTACGTATGTTCGTTTTCGTCGGTTTCTGGAGGATGTGTGCAGGAAATTCAAGCAACATCTTTCTGCGGTTTTTCATGGTACCATGGGTTCCTATATTCGTGATGCTCTGCAAAGGGGGGGGGCAGTGCTGATGTTGTTGCACGCTTCTTTGTCCCACGGGTTTAGACTTGAGGGGTTCCCCCCCCTTTTTCCCATTTTGCTTGGTGGTTTCCACTCTTCTTTCTTGTTAGGAACTCACAATTGTATCTGCTAGGAGTAAATCTGATAAAAAAAAATGTTTCGAACTTCTGCTCTCAGTCATGCTTGCAAAACACCACGGATGTAGAGGGTGCGGGTCCGGGCTTACCTGCCAGTTCCATATCCCGGGGGCGCCAAAAAAAAAAAAAAAGCGGCATCATTTATTTATTTGGTCTATCTTTGGTCTTTGGTCTTTAATCTGTAATCAGTAGCAATCCTTCTTCATTTTGTAGCCTGAAGCATAAAGTAGAACTTAATGATAAATGCTCATTTACTTTACTTAGTCCGCATATCTTTCATCAATGCGCACGTAAATTGCAGAGAAATGCTAAATGGGTTTTCATCCGACCAGCGAGCAGTAAATTGCAGATATCCATTTCGTCACGGACGCAGGCGGCCCACTGCTGGTAGGTAGGCGAGCAGATGTCGACACAGCGCCGCCACTTAGTCGGCGGTTCTCGGATTCTAAATCCCAGTCGGTCCTGCTCAACTCGTGTTGCTCAGGATGAGTGCGTTTCGCACAGTCAGTGTGGCCATGACTTTGCATTCCGGTGTTGCACGGGCGTCGTTCAGCGTACGCGGTGCTGCAATAGCCCGGCACCTCCGTTCTGGCGCCCGCCCTGTACCCCCTCCCATTGCG
>JAPMLY010000575.1:145000-185845 GCA_026401115.1 Tetraselmis chui
GAAGTACAAAGCGCGTTGGGGCATCTTGTTGCCAAAATTCAAGCATAATAAAATAGCGCGTGCGGCATGCAAGCAGCAATCGCGAATGCTAGAGCCTCAACTCGATTGGTAGTAGTCGGTTATTCGAGCACCATAATGAGTTAAGAGCACCACAAAAAGTAAACAAAACCTGCCGCATGACCGCCATGCACAATTTATACCGATTATGCCCAATGGTATAATAGAAAGCTAATAATGGAAAAACTAGATATTTTACAGACGCACATATGTTGCATATATATCTCCCTTCTAATGATACGTGCAAGCGTGATCTTAGTTCATACGAAAGGGAAACACACGTGCATATTATCACGAACAACCGTGTGACGAGTACTATCATGGATTAGTATAGTACGTGACGTTACACATGTCCTTGTTACTTATTTGGTCCGTCATTTTCCATTGGGAAGTCGTACCGCGGTTACGTCACCACTGCTATAGGTCGAGGACAATGTACAATATTGTACTTCTAGTATGTGGCGATTAGCCTCCTCAAGCTAAACGCTAGAACAAATCAGTTCTAATCTGTCTAGGTCTGTCGTTGCAAGATGGCAAAATGATGTTGTCGAGTGATGCATGTGAAACATGTTTGAGAAGATGTCTCACTGCTGTACTTAAGCAATATATGTTGTAAGTGAACAATGGAATTGTTAAATGGTTCTCTCACCTCCCTCTAGTGCACTGGGCTTAAATAGGTTTCTGCCCAGATAGCTTACACCTGCAAGCTGCGCTTACGTGTCAGGCGTTAGGGTTGTCTAACCGTCGCCATCTGTCCTGAGACGCGGCCTGCCTAGCATTGGGTTTCACGACGCGGCTCCTTCTACATCGAAGAACTCGCTTAGGCGCGTCATTTGGCTGGTTGGATTAATTATGCGTATCAGTACGTACCGGGAGGTAAAAAAAAAATTGGAAATTGTTTACAACATGTGCCGGCAAACTGGACCGACTGCCGTCTCTCGGGCCACTCTACTTCGCCATACAGGAATTATTAGCAAGTTGGGCCCGGGTCTCTTCGACCAGGTACACCTATCGACACACCTAGCTTCACTGTGTGTCGACGTTCCTCGGGAGTTAAAAAAACTGTAAGCAACCGCAGTAATTGCCACAGTCCCCCCGCCTAAGCAGTAACAGCGTAATAATTTTGTAATCAAGAAAAACAGATCTAAGAATAAATCCACTTGTCGAGAAATGCAAAACTAAACTGCTGCTCGACCTTCACGATGCTCGGCCCGCTCCCACCGAACCGGGGTGCCGACCGGCCGAGGCCGGTCGGCGTTCGGGAGGGACGACGGGCCAGCCTAATCTAGCTCCCGCGTGACTTCGGTCTTGCCGAAGATAGGAGGGGAAAGGCTGGCAAAAAATCCCTCCTCGCGCGGTCGCTCGTCGATCCCGCCGCCCCATCCCGTAAGCCCCGCCAAGGTCGCCGCCGCATCCGCCGACGCGACGGTCCTCCTTGTCGAGGTCCCCCGTCACCTCCAGGGCAGGTGGGGGGGACCGAGACACATAGACATAGAAAAAATGGGCGCTCCTGCCTCCGCACCTGAATTTTCCCCGCTCATTCCCCGGGTTTTTTTCTCTGTCTGGTACCCGGGTACCTGTCAGGTAGTCCGGCCTGCGTCCGTACCCTCCCCCCCTCTGATGCGCGTCCACCTAGCAGACTTTGTTGAAACAAGGGCCTCCGCGCTCACCCGGGCCCCCCCGCAAGGGTCTCGTCTATCCGGTAGTGGGTATCGAGGAGGGGGGGGGGGGGGGGGGTCAGGTCGCCGTAGCCGGATCCGTCGGGCCGCGGGTGCACGGAATTTAGTCAAAACCCTCCGTGCCGGGTTTTCCGGCGGCGCCGACCCGGAGGGTCGTCGTCGCCAGATCTTGTCGCTCCGTCCTTCGCGACAGACCTCCTTGCCGCCCAAGCCTACTCCTCCCCCCTCGGGAGATGTATCATGTCGGCGTGGCGGCTCGCTAGTGAGCGCCCTACCCTGGTGCTGCTCCCCAACTAGCTCGACGCCGGGTACGGACATTAGTTTAATTTTCCAAAAAAGCCCTCCGTACAGGGCTTTCCGGCGGCGGCTGATCCTGAGGATCTCCGCCGCCTCACATAGCCGCTCCTCCGCCTGCGACCCGCCACCGGCATGTTCCAGGTCTTGCTTCCCCCCCTGAGAAGTGTCGACTGGCACAGGGCTGGTCGGCGGCTAGCGAGCGCCCTTTCCTGGCGCTGCTTCCCGGCTGGCCACCACCAGCTCCAACACCCACCCCCCACCGCAGATCCGGCCGTACCCTCCTCGCAATCAAACGCTCCTGAAGTACAGGTCCCACCCCCTCGAGGTAGGACTGTCCTTAGTAGTATCTGTACGCGAAAAAACATATCGGACGGGCCGAGCGGGAGATCTTGGCGCCGGTATCGCACAGAAATTATTTTATTCAAAAGCCCTCTGTACAGGGCTTTCCCGACAGCTGCTGATCCCGCGGATCGAGCTGTCGGCCATCTTAGCCCCCTGCCGTGCCAGGCCTGGCACGGCTACGGGGTTTCCAGCGCCCACCACGGGGAGGTGAGGGGATGCCGACGGGCCTGCGAGCGCACCCCCCTCCGGGGCCGCCGCCGCTGCGCCGCCGGCGGGCGCCACCGGGAGGTACTTGTCGTACTGTAGCATCAGCACCCTTTATGAATATTGCAGTAGCGACGTACCCACGTGTGTACGTCCATCCGATGGAAAAGCACGAATCGGAATCAGAAACGAGTACATGTACAATGTCATGCAATGTACTGTTGCATGAATGTACTCGTCACACTCGTACCCTCCCCCTCTTGACAGATCTTTGAGGCCGCCGCGAGGTAGACCTCCGTGGTCTAAGCTCCTTTACTGAAGCAGTTACTGGGACTCAGGAATACGCGCTGGGTGAGCGTGCATGAAGTCGATGTACGCCTGAGTCTTGGCAAACTTGTGCCATTGGGGCGTCTCCAAGAAATCTTGTAACGCTGTGGTCCGGTGTACTTCGTTCAACCGGTGCAAGAAAGGTGGAATGTCGTCATCACTGAAGTGTGTCATGAAGAGAAGATATTTGCCTCGTCGTCCAGGTAGCGACTTGATGCACACAGCAGCGATGTGCGAGACATCAAACTCCTCGTCGTCTCCTTCAGGTCAGTCACCGGGACAGCTGGTCGTAGCGGAGCGGTAGAGCAGGGTCGTAGGTTGTTAACATGGAACACGGGATGTAAGCGTACGGTCGCTGGAAGTTTCAATCCGTAACTGTGTTTCCCAATTAGCTCCTCCACTGAAAAAGGCCCAAGCTGTATGTCTCTGAGTTTCCGGTTCGGTTGTCCTCGCAGAAAAAGGTTTGTTGTGACGACTGACACCTTGTCTCCCTTAGCGAAGTGTGGCGTTGTAGACGGTTTTGTGCGCTCTTGCATCTCGTCCTTGTGTAGCTGTAACACTGAGCGTACCATGGTATGTACTTCCTGTAACAATCTTAACCGTTCTGCTGCGTCTTGCGAAACTGGAATCGATGGTCGCATGCTGAATAGCAGGTCAGGAGGCTCCTCAGGAGGGAACCCAAAATTAGCCTCGAGCGGTGTGTGCTCAATTCCGAGTGCACGCGATGCGTTATACGCAAATTCCACTTGTGGTAGTAGCGTTGTCCAATCAGAGCCATCATAGCAACAGAAGCAACGAAGAAGCTGCTGAAACGTGTTGTTCACGCGCTCTATCAGTCCGTCTGTTTCTGGGTGTCGACTGGAAGACATGTTCAGGCGCGTTCCGAGGCGTCGCCAAAGTGTCTGCCAGAAGGCACTAACGAATTTCGGGTCGCGGTCGCTGACCAGCACTCTGGGTGGTCCATGTAAGCGGTAGACTCCCTGTAAAAACAAAGTTGCAGTTTCTTCGGCTGTAACCGTCTATGTACACGGCAGAAAATGGGCCATTCGAGTTAGATGGTCTACTACAATCAGCACACTGTTAAAGCCATTGCTCTCAAGTAAGTGTGTCAAGTAGTCAAGACCAATTGTGTGCCACGGTATGGGTGGAAGAGGCAGTGGGTAAAGAGTCGCTGCCATCTGCGGTCGAATCTTTCCTCGTTGACATACGACGCAGCGTTCACAGAAATCTTTCACATCTTGGCGAATTCGTTTCCACCTGAATCTGTCGAGTGCTTTAGCAAGAGTGCTAGCAACTCCTCCGTGACGAGCTGACGAACTTTCGTGCAGCTCTATGATCAATCTCAGTCGGAGCTCAGAGTTCTGTGGAATACAGAGGCGATCGAGGCGCCAAAAATATCCATCTCTGGCTTCAATCCGGCTGTCTTTCGTCCACTCACCCTCGTCCCCATAAAACGAGTCTTGGGATTACCCCTCGCGAATGAGATCAGCGAGCTCATGATACATCTGCAACGCGTTAGCAGTCAGTAAGTTTAATTGCGCGTCTTCAAACAGCAGCTGGGACTTCCTTCGTAATTATCAATCTGACGGAACCTCGCCATCCCAAAATAATGGAACTCTGGCCTGAGGTACGAAGTCTGGACGCCGGCTTAACGGGTCAGCTTCGCTCACAGCTCCCTTGCGATTTGCAAGTGTCATCGAGCCCACAAACGGTTGCAAATCCCGCAGGTATCTTGCTTGCCGCTTGTTCAGCATGTTGTTCGGTTGCCTGAGCAGATGTCGCAGTGTGTCGTGGTCTGTTACGACAAGGAACTTAGAGCATCCTTCAAGATAGCACCTCCAATGCTTGACAGCTTCGCATACGGCCAAAGCCTCTAAGTCGTACGCAGAGTAAGTGTTACCACGCTCAGCTAGATTCAGCTTACGCGCCCAGTAAGAGACGGGTTGAAGACCTCCTCCTTGGTCTTGCAACAGGACTGCTGCAATCCCCACTGTTGAAGCATATGTAGCCACGGTGAACGTCGCGTCCGAGCTGACCTCCGGAAGGATCAGGCATGGCGCGGGAATGAGCCGTAACTTGAGAGTCTCAAAGGCTTCCAAACATGCAGGCGTCAGCGTAACCTTCTGTGGCTGGGACTTCCGCAGTAAGTCCGTCAATGGAGCCGTAAGGTCGCTAAAATGGTGTATAAATCTGGCGTAGAAGTTGCAAAACTGTACGAAACTGCGAACCTCCTTCTGCGTCTTGGGCAATGGCCAGTCGGCAACGGCCTCGACTTTCTTTGTGGAAACCGAAATTTTACCAGCTGACACAGTATAGCCCAGGTATTCCATCTCTTGCAATCCAAAGAAGCACTTCTTAAGGCGTCACTTTAAGCCCTCCTCCTTGAAGCGTTGTTAAACGAGACGCAGGTGCTCTAGGTGTTCCTCCAGAGTTCGACTGTAAATACAGACGTCATCGAGGTAGACTGTCACGAACTTGTGTAAAAAGTCGCGAAGTATGTCATTCATCATCCGCTGAAACGTAGATGGTGCATTGCACAGACCAAACGGCATGGCGACCCATTCCATTAAGCCATCACGGGTCTAAAACGCCGTCTTGTGAATGTCCTGGTCACGCACTCGAACTTGCCAGAAGCCAGTGGCGAGGTTGAGGTAGGTATAATAGTTCGCGTCCTTAAGTTCATCGAGCGTGTCGTCTACACGCGGAAGCGGGTAAGCATCTTTACGCGTAATTTCATTAAGGCCACGGTAGTCAATGCACGGACGTAGCGAGCCATCAGCTTTCCGCACAAAAAGAATTGGCGAGCCGAACTCACTGTAGCTGGGACGGATCAGACCAACCTCCACTGCGTCTTTGAGCTGTCGATTGAGCTCAGGTGACAAGTGGACAATAATTTCGCAGGTGACAATCTGTTTAGCCGTTGGCGTCGCATCGGGCCAGTTGTTTGAATGGGATGATCCCACTGTCGGCTTACAAGTGGAGAGTCGACAGGTTGCAGTAACTCCGGGAAGTCGTCGTAGAGTAACGACCGGAAGTTGTCTCGTTGTTCTGCAGTTAGCTCCTCTCCAGTGTGAAAGTCGGTTGGTTGTTCAACGCCAAACGTAAGTTCAATGACGTAAAATTCAGCATGACGTCCCCTGCTGCGGCGCGTCTTGCGCATGAGTTTCTGAACTTTAGTAGACGACAGTAGCAGACACTCATGGCGTCGTTCCTCGAGCGTAGTCTCCACAGCTGTGCCGTCCATCAGAGTAAAAACCCTGGTTGTACCAAACTGTAAAGAGGCATGTTCGTCATCAAGCTATGGTAAACCCAAGATTAAATCAGCAGCACGTAAATCACGTAAGACGTAAAAAGTTCGGTGAAATTCGTGTCGAGCCAGCTCAAAAGTAACATCGCAGACTGTCGAAGAAGTCACTCGTTGTCCATTGGCGAGTCGAACATGGGTCTTAGTCAAAGACTTTCGAGTCTGTAAAGCAAAGCGTCGTATGAAGTCGTCAGATACGAAATCAAGCGTCGCAGCGCATTCCGCTAATCCAGAAATCTGGTGTCCGCGATCAAGAGTTTTCACAGTCAGCTCAGTTCGAATTAACGGTAGATATCGTAGATGTCGGAGATGTTCGACGACAATCCTCAAAATGCTGTGCAATGTGCTCAGATAGCTCCCAGGGTGGGTTGATGAACACCCGTTCTCCTGTCAAATCCCTCTCAAGAATCGAGTCACTCGGCGAACAGTGAGGTAAGTCACCGTGCGAGTTCAGACCTTCATCATCAAAACATCCCTCCAATGTGAAGTTGAATCGTGCATGCAGAGGGTCAAAGACTGAGTCAACCAGTTTCCAATCAATCGAACGTCTTGTTACAGGTTTACGACTATGTATCTGCTTTGTCTGACGACGACGACCTGCTACTAGTGTTGCATGTGTCGCGACTGTAGTCGGTGGAGATGTCGACGGAGTGTCGACGATCTCTGGCGCTAACAATGTCTCAGAACGAACACTAGATGTAGCCGGCTGCTCCAGTTCACTGGTAGAACAGCCTTGCCACCATCATTGCTTCTTAGACTGAGGCGGTTCCATAGGTGCTTTGCCCTTCCACTCCGGGCACTGAAACAGACGATGTCCCTTCTTGTGGCACTTGAAGCAGAGGCCCTCCTCCATGTGCCTCTTGCGCTCCTCTGGTGTCATCGCATTAGCGAGTGTATTGAAGTCAACTCGGCCAGATGTTTGACCACGACCTCCACCTTGATTGTTTCCACGTCCACGTCATCGACTACGACTACGGCCACCACCATTGCACTTAAAGATCTTAGAGGCTTCGACGAGTGGGTCGTCAAAGTTGCGCTTGCGTGTTGGTTAAGCAGATGGGCCTGTTGAAGACCGCATGCTCCCGAGTTCCGGCGAATCCATTACGACGTCATTCAGGAAATTCTGAAGCTTCACCAGAGTGATGTTGTACCCCTTTTGCGACCGGTGTGACTTAGCTTGGGTCTTCAAGGCAAAGTTAGCTAGGCCGTTAATAAAGCGAACGCATTGAACGTCGGCTGTAAGGTCCTGACGTGACCGACGTAAGAAGTCGTTGAACTGCTTGACATAGACTGCGTAACTCATGCTGCCTTGCGTAAGGTTGAGCAGAGCGTTAATCGCATCATCTTGGATGTTCGGGAGAAACGTTGTCTTGCGTAACTCCTCGACGAGCAGGTCGTAAGAAGACGGAATGGCAGCTTGGTTTTTACGGTTCAGCCACCACCCGCATGACTGTACTCGTCACAAGTACCTCCCGGTACGTATAACCCGCACATTTAATCTAACACATTGCAAGACGAGCTGGTCTAATTTCCCGAGACAGAAACACTACGTCGCTAGTCTGCAAAGACCATTACGAGAACCCTAACCCTCAAGCCACGAGTAGCAAACGAAACCATATAGAGCTAGCTAGGTCACGATTGGTTCATCTGTATGCAATGGAGGGAGGTGCTTGATAGCCAATGTTTCATTTTTTTTTTGAATCACAAGGTTCGATGAGCAACGAAGAGTACACTCAACAGTTCAACGACCTCTTACTTATAGAGGTCTCGACAGCCTCTTACGGGCGAATTTCAGCGCATTTGGTTCATAATCACTGGTCGGCAAATTTTCACTTCTGCTTACGCCCACTTCTACCGCAGGGAGTGGATCCGGATCCTTCCTAGCAAACATTCCCTAATTTCAAACCCCGATACCACCACGAAATGTGCACGAGTAGTACACGCATGTCTCAGATCTACTTAGATTCGTGGGTTCGAACCCAACTTTTATTAGCCGGATCCACTCTACATTCTACCGTTCACGGAAAAATGGCTACATCATGCCGCTCGTGGAGCTGTTAAATTTCCTAAATAATCTCGTTCGTGATTCGCCTCCTTTAAGCTGTGCACGCGCTACACCTACCCAACTCACGCCCTTACCCAATTGGTCGTACTAAGTTTACTAAGAAGTGACCCCTCTATGTCATGATGCTTGTGCTACCAAAAGACTTTGAGGTATGGGATATGGTCGAGGAAATCGCAGTCGAGGTGGACGTGGAGGAAAGAGCATACCTTCTCAGAACATTGGTCGAATTGACTGCATCGCCATCGATGGAGGTCTTAGCACTCCCAAGGAAGTGCAACGTCATCAATATCGAGGACTCTCCTATAAATGCCGCAAGAAGAGATACCGAGTCTACAATTGTCCTGAATGAGCTGAGGTCAAAGGGCAAGATGACCCCTTGAACAAGCAAACGTAATGGTTGCATGGCTGCTCTTCGGATGGGCGGGAGAAACAGACTACGTATTCTTGTCGTCATGTGATATTGTTAGCGATTGATGCTGAGGCGCAAGATTCAACCCCGAAACATCCGTCGACTACGGCCACGACATCGCTTGCGAAACTAATAGCATGGCGTCGTCGGGAGAGGAAGCACAGAGATAGTCGTAGAAATTTAACAACCATGCGTTCGATTGACCGGAACCTTGTAAACCATGTTGTCTTTGACCATCGGCACACACGGTTTGACTTCACTCCATAGTAGAGATGTGTGGACGATGGTGGTCTCAACTCGCATGGCGACTTACCTCAATGTTAGCCGAGTGATTTCATCTTAGAGAGAGACTTAGCGAGAGAGAAAGTGTTCGTCAATCTAGCACGGGAGTTGGCTATGCAAATTGCGCAGCATTCCGAGAATTGTCGTCGTTAATCGCCAAGATCTACGATGGGAGTGTTTGCTCTATCTGAGAGAGCGATCTTCAACACACTCACTCGACATTGAAAGTTGCACCATGAGTTTCCTCCGAGAACCCAAGAGCTTCCTCGACAGTCCGTTGACGATGCGGCTAAGCAAAAGGTTGTCGCACCAACTTCGCGGCAAGTACATTTGTGTTTAGTCGACGTTGATAGCATTTTTTTGAATTCAATCCCGACTTCACCTCATGATCAACCCCCATCGGTACATGTACCGGGAGACGAACCTAGAGAGTCCATCGCTACGATTCGACATTCCCCCCCCGGACACTTTCACCTTGCTATCTGAACTCGTCGAAGCTCGCCCATAATTATGATCGTGAAAACTCCTACTAATTATGAACATCTAATTTCCATACTAGCCGATTACGTTGCGACGCTTGACCTCGTGCCACAAGACTTGGTACGACGATGTTCGCTCCCAACACGCAAGCCCAAGGTCAACACGCCAGTTCGACTCGCTAATGGACCACGTATGACGTCTTGGCGCCCGCCGGCGGCGCAGCGGCGGCGGCCCCGGAGGGGGGTGCGCTCGCAGGCCCGTCGGCACCTACCTCTACCTCCACGCGGTGGGCGCTCGTAGCCCCGTAGCCATGCTAGGCTTGGCACGGTAGGGGGCTGAACGAGGTACCGACAGCTGCGATCCGCGGGATCAGCAGCTGTCGGGAAGCCTTGTACGGAGGGTTTTGGAAAAAACATAATATCCGTACACCAGCAAAGGGGTCTCCCGCTCTGCCAGTCCGATATGGTTTTTTCAGCAACTAAATACTCACAGATACTCTCCTGTCACGGCGGGAACGATGTCTGCGGATCGTTTTTTTGGCGAGGAAGGGTACGGACGGATCAGCGGTGGGACGAAGGTGTTGGAGCTGGCGGCGGACAGCTGGGAAGCAGCGCTAGGGCACGGCGCTCGCTAGCAGCCGCCAGCCCTGCGAGAGTTTTATGTCTACCCTGGGGGCGGGGTTTGAAGCTACGCAGGACGGAGGGGGGTCGCGGTCGGAGGAGCGGCACGGTATGGCGGCGGCGATCCTTAGGATCACCCTCCGCCGGAAAAACCCGGTACGGAGGGCTTTTGGAAAAATATTCCCGTACGTCCCAACAACTTTTGTGCTTCGGCGACTCGATCCCCGTGTCCGACACACCCCTCCCCTAGTCGGTACCCGGTTATCGACAGGCTGCCTCATGCAGTGTGCCTAGGGTTATCGTAACGGCACACTGCTCGTAAGGGCGGCCCCCTAACAACGTAAACCTCCGGGGGGGGGGTACGGTCGGCCACAACGCGATCATATGGGTGTTGGAAACAGACGGAACAAGGACATGGGACATGAGAACATCTGACACGGGGGCAGGAGAGCCAGCCGGACTCCGTCTGCAGCTTAGATATTTTCTCTTCCCTGCCCCCGAAGGAGAGGGAAGACTCGGCTAGGTGGCGAAGTGCGTCGGGAGGAGCAACTACTACCTCGGGCGGGGAAGAGCACGGATCGAGACGGGGCCGACGAAGATCTGAGCGAGGGGGCTTTTCACATGCCTTTCCCCCTACCTCCGGCACGACCGGAATCGCATGGCACTCAATGTCAGGCACGTTCGCCTCGACTAGCTCAAGTTGACAAGCCTCGCTGATCAGCATCCCCGCAGCGGCTTGAGCATGCCGCGTATCGTGGAGACTAGCGACACTTTTAATTTCATATTGTATTAAAAAAAACGTATAGATAAAAAAAAAAACATGGATACGTGTATGTTTTATAGAGGGCATCGTCACTGCCAATGGAGATATTATTGGGACTAGTGGTTCACGGTCTATCCCCTAGCTATATAAGTCTACTATGCACAAGCATGGGGGGGCCAAAGACAGGAGCCGGTTAATTCTGGTATTATTGTAACCAATTTCAATTTTAATTTCAGTTTGACGTCTTATATCATTTGCGATGCGGCACGAATTTCAACGGACGTGTCACCTTTTACGTGATTTACATGTTGTTAATATGGTGATCGCTTTGCCATTGTTGGGCGTCGAGCCTGCGTCACTTCAGTTCTGCACGACGCGAGTGTTCACTTAATGGACGGAACAATTGGGAAAACACGGATAGAGGAGCGCCGTCCATAGTGTCTCTAAATGTCATCGACTAAAGTTCAGACTCTCATGCGCTAGACGCCGCGGCAGGGGACGTAAGCCCGACTTCTTTGTAATAAACGTGATGCCATCGACTTCACAGCCGACCGAGTTTCACACATGAGAGGGGCTAAATGCTGAACAACGTCAAAACTTCCGGACGTTACTTTACGATGACTTCCCGGAAGTACTATAGCTTGTGGACTCTTCGCATGTAAGCCGGCATTGCGATCATCTCATTGAGATAAATGACCCGGTGAAGCGACAGCGATTGAACAAATTTTCACGACCTATAAAGCGCGTTGTGCTCAATCGACAAATGCAAGTTGAAGTGGAGGGTGGCTTAATTCGTCCCATTCACAATGAATTCGGCTCGCCAATTAATTTTGTGAGTAAAGCTTTTGGCTCGCTACGACTGTGCATCGACATTCGTGGCCTTAACGAGGTTACGCATAAGGACGCCTACCCACTTCCGCTTGTAGACGACAACCTCGATGAGCTGAAGGACGCGATTTTGAACACCCATGTCTACTTAGCGCTTGACTTGCATAAAGCTCGAATGCGTGAAGAAGACATCCACACGACTGCGCTTCAGACGCCGTGTAATCTGATGGAGTGGGTCGCCATGTCGTTCGGATTGTGCAACGCACATGCTACGTTCCAGCGGATGATGAATGATATTTTATGCGAGTTTTTACATACGATCGTCATCGTTTATCTCGATGACGTTTGTGTCTATAGTCGCGCTCTAGAGGAACACATTGAGCACTTGTATCTTGTGCTTCAACGTTTTAAGGAGGGCTTGAATTTGCGTCTTAAGAAGTATGCTTCTTCGGCCTTCATGAGATGGAGTACTGCTTAGGCTACACTATCTCGGGAGGCGAAATTTCAGTTTCGACCACGAAACTCAACGTTGTTAACGATTGGCCAGTCCCTACCACGCAGCAAGAAGCTCGCACCTTCATTCGCATAATTTTAACGCTAAGTTCATCCATCATTTTAGCGACATGTCGGCACCATTGAACACAGCCACTGAAGGTTACGTTGACGCTTGCCTGATTGGAAGCCTTCGAGACTGCTCCCAAATTACATGGCTCATTTCAGCGCCATGCTTTATCATTCTGGATGTCGGCCCGGACACGACGTTCACCGTGGCTACATGTGCTTCGACAGTGAGAATCGCGACATTAATGTTGCGAGCCCAAGGAAGAGGACTTTGACCCGTCTCTTATACTTGGAGCTTAAACTGAATACAGCTGAGCGTAGCAACACACGCTATGTCTACGACTTAGAAATTGGACGTATGTGAGGTGGTTATGCATTTGAGGTGTCACATTGAAAGGTGCTTCAATTTCCATGCCGTTTCTGACCACGAAACACTGCGACATCTACTAAACCAACCACAAGCGAGGTCAAACAAGCGGCAAGCTCGATACGTGCGTGACTTGCTACCGTTTGTGGGCACGGCGCCACTTGGGTCCCGCAAAGTAGCCCCTAACGAAGCATACTCATTAAGTCGGAGACAATACTTTGTACCTTAAGCCAGAGATCCCGTACTATGGGAGTGCGAGGTTCATGTCGCTCTTAAACGACACATCGTTAAATTGGATGAGTGTTGATGCGTTGAGAATGAGCGATGGGGTACTCCCAAGACTCATTTTGTGGGGACGAGGGTGGGTGCACAAGATACACTACAATCGACATCATAGACGGGTACTTTTTGCGCCTCGATCACCTTTGCGCCCCCCGATGAGACATTGAGTTGCGACTGACATTAATCTCTGAGCTGCGTGATAGTGGTTGAGCATGCAAGAAAGGAGATGCAAGCACTCTTCCCGAAGCAATCAACAAATTCTAGTGGAAACGAATTCGCCAAAATGCAAAAGACTTATGTGAGCGTTTCGTCGTGTGTCGACGAGCAAAGATTCATTCGCAATTGGTTGTTGTTTTTTACCCCGACCGTGAAACAAAGTTGGCCTTGACTACCTCATACACTTGCATGTAAGCAATATCTTTGACAGTGTGCTAAATATGATCGACCATCACTCGAATTGCGCGTTTTCTACCGTGTACATAGACGATTACAATAGAGGAAGATGCTAGTTTGTTTTTGCATAGAGATTACATATAGGACGGATTTCCTCGAGTGCTCGTAAGCAATAGCGACCCCAAATTCGCCAATGGCTTATGGTATACGCTTTGGAGACGACTTGGAACGCGACTCGACACGTTTTCCAATCGACACTCAAAGACGGACGGATTGACGAAGCGCTTTAACAACGCATTTCAGCAACTACCGCGCTGTTTTTGTTGTTGCGATGGATCAGACTGGACAAACTTGTTGCCTCTAGTCGAATTTGCGTACAACTATGCTAGTGCATTCGGAACAGAGTCGCAAACACCCTTTGCGGCGAATTTTGGCTTCATTCAAGAGAAGCTTCCATGCTTGTTATTCAGCATGCGATCTTCAATTCGAGTTTCGCAAGACGCAACATAGCGGTTACAAAAGTTACGAGAAGTACAAGCTATGAGACGATCGGTCTTATAGCTACAAAATGATGTGATGCATGCGTATTCACAGCCGTCGACAGCCCCACACTTCGTTCGAGGAGGCGAGGTAACAGTGGTCACAATGAGCCCCTTCTTACATGGACAACCGAGAATGAAATTACATGATCAACAACATGACCTTGTACTTTTGAGGAGCGGATCCGTAAACATAGTTTAAGACTAAAATATTTGCTACATTACGATTACACCATGTGTTTCATGTCAACAATCTGCGACCTTGCTATTTTGCTTCACTTCGACCACAGGTCCATATGACGACGCTTAAGATAACGATGACGAGTTCGACGTCTCCCACATCTTGTATGCGTGGATCAAGCCACTCAATGGACATCATTAAAAAAATATTGTTGTTCAAAACGCACTTGAGCGATAACGACATTCCACATGTATGGCACCGGTTGAACGAAGTACACCGTACAAAGGCGCTACAAGATGTTTTGTAGATGCCCCAACGGCACACAATTGCTGTGACTGAGGCGTACATCGACTTCAAGCACACGTCCCCAACGCACAGTTCCGAAACAAGAGCTCAATATTTCCGAGATGTCATCCTTTCGATTGGCCTCATTGATCTGTCAAGAGAGGGAGGATGCGAGCGTGACGAGCACTATCCCATATCACTGCATTATATGACATGGGACATGTTCTCGTTAAAAATTTGATTCGTACTTTTCCATCGGAAGGACGTACCGCGGTTACGTCATTATTGCTACAACTCGAGGCCAATGTACAATATGCGCCCGCCGGCAGCGGAGCGGCGGTGACCCCGGAGGGGGGTGCTCTCGCATGCCCGTCGACAGTCACTCCCACCTCCTCGTAGTGGGCGAATGTAATCCTATGGCCGTGCTAGGCATGGCAGGCTTCATGGCAAGGCGGGGTGAAATCGGCAGCAGCGATCCGCGCGATCTTGTCGGGAAAGCCATGCACGGAGGGCCATAAAAATTATATCTACCGGCGCCAAGATCTCCCGCTCGACCCGTCCAATCTCCCGGTTAGCGTATAGGCACACACTCGAGACAAGGATGCTCGCTGGACGCAAGATCGGAGGGGGAAGGTACGGGCGCTAGACGGACTCCCAGACATGTACCCCGGGTACCAATACAAAAAAACCGGGGAAATGAGAGGGCGGAAACAAAACAGGCGCGGAGGCAAGAGCGCTAGTTTTCCACTATGTTTGTGTGTATCGGTCCCCCACACATGCCCTCGGGGTGACGGGGGACCTCCACAAAGAACGAGCGTCGTGCCGGATGGAGCGGCAACGACCTTAAACGGGAGGAGTTTACGAGATGCGACGGTGGGGTCGACAAGCCACTACGTGAAGAGGGGGTTCGCTAGCCTTTCCCCTCCTATCTTCGGCAAGATAAAAGTCACGTGGGAGCTAGATTAGGCTATCCCGTCGACCCTCTCGAACGCCGATCGGCCTAGGCCGGTCGGCACCCCAGTTCGGTGAAAGCGGGCTGTGTATCGTGAAGGTCGAGCAGCAATTTCATTTTGCATTTCTTGACAAGTAGATTTATTTTTGAATAAGCCGTTCTTGATTGCAAAATCATTTATGCTGCTATTGCTTAGGAGGGGGGACGGTGGCATTTACCGCGGTTGCGTACAGTTTTTTACCCCCGAGGAACGTCGGCATACACACATGGGAGATATGTGTGTCGATAGATGTACCCGGTCGAAGAGTACTCTGCCCAATATTTGCTCTTAATCCTAAATAGCTTAGCGACTAATGGCCGTTAGATGGCAACCGGTCTAGTTTGCAAGTACCGTGGTACATTAATTCGTACAATACGCAAAGTTCGTCTAACATGCTACACGACGGTGTGGTAAAACTTCCGAAACAAATCGACTACGTCGGTCTGTTTAGACCGTCACGAGAGCCCTAACGCGCAAGCCATGAGGAGCATGCGAGACCTGATGGAGCTAGCTAGGACACTAGACCGATTTAATCCTAGTGCAGCGGGGGGAGGTGACTGGAATTTTTCAGTAACATTTCATTGTTGTCACTAAACAATCAAAAGACGTGAAAAGTAAAGGAAAGTGGCATGAAATCTAAGGCCTTGGAGTAGGGAGGCATGCCACAGCATGTGCACTACCCTCGTGCAAGACATCACAAATATAGGAATCCAAGCAACGTTCCATGAAGAACCACAGAAAGGCGTTGCATGAACTCACGACGCACACCCCCAAGAAATCGACGGAAGGGGACATATGTAGACCGCCGTACAAATTCTTTCATGCGGGCACAACTTTCAGGCCATAACAAGAGAGCGAGAGTCCACCGCACCCATGCTTGAGAAACGATGAACTACCACCAAAATGGCCAAGTGATCAATGAGATCAACCGCCATGGGAGCCAACCGACCCCCGTCCTCAAGTCGGACTCAAGAGCAAAGGGGTAATAGCCATGTACCTAAATCCTTAGAAACAAAATTTCGACCGTAGGGATGGTTGGCCTGAGCCGGGATTGCTCATCAAGGCGAATAAGTCTATGAATTGATGTCATTGAATTTAATTGCAATGGACATCATCGAGAAATGCTAATGACACATTGGCACGCACGCCGAATGAGATGCGATTTTGGGGGATTTGCGGTGAGAATTCATGCAACGTCTTTCAACTGCTCTTGATGGTACTTTCGGTTTTATCTTCACGATGTTTTGCAGGAGGGCAGCGCTGATGCTGTGGCACGCCTTCCTGTTCCTCCTGGTAGGCCTGTTGGGTTTTTTCCTCCTCTCTCCTTTTTGCTCGGTGGTTTTCGATTCTTATATATTGTAGGCAAATTTAAGAAACGACTGCTTGGACGCATTCGTACTTCGTACAAAGTTCTTAGTACGGACGACTGTACGTACCTGTACTACGGATGTGGTCGACAGGTCTCATGCATTTCATTATTGGAGATTTTGCGTATTATGTATTATTTATCTTGTGTAAACATATTTTTAGTGATACTATTTATCGCATGATATCAACTCAAGTACCGAGATTTTTTAAAGCAAAATCAAACTACATTACTCATGATTTATCAGATTTCGGACCACTTAAAATACATGTGTGGGTACCGTACTGATGGTATTGAATAAATTCATCGCCAAGCAGATGAAACGGTTTTAATAACAGTACCTGGACCGGGTACCTGTACCATTCACAGGACTATTTAATAAAGAACTTCCTGCGATTATTCAAATTGTAAAATCAGACCGACCATTCATTTTATACATAATTCCACCTTTACACAGAAATATTTATCATAATGATAACTTTGTAAAAAGCATTGCCCGTAGTTTGATATTTCTCTAACTAACATATCTATTCGCTGAATAATATCAGAAAATCGGTCGTAACCGGAACAGTTTGATGAATGCTGGATGAGCGGCGGTTGCCGTCGCGGCGGCAGGAAAAAGCGGGCGGGGGCGGCAACTCGTTCTTTTAACAGCGCGACATCGGTAGACGCAGCGGGTCAGCGAGAGCGTGTTGCGCTTTCGGCAGGGATATACGGGTGCCAGCGAGTCTTGGGATCTCGAGAACGTAAGGCCAGTGCGATCATCGCTAGGTCTGCTCCACGACCACTATCACCCTCTCTGGAGTCGCCTGTCCCATTGGCGAATTCCCAGTGGGCGACTAGTTTTCTCGGACGCCCCAAAATACGTAGAACGGGAATAATATATGAAATTCCAAATTGCGAGATCATCAACTGCCCCGCTTCCCTTCGACGCCCCCTTCCGGTTGTGCCGACCCCGAGCTAGAACGCACTCGGAATCGAAATTATTCCGGGGTTGTTGTGCTTCACAAGTCGAGTTGCGACGGCGTGTCGGGTAGCTTACTCTTCAATGTCTAAATACTATTTTGACGTACATCGTATTTTCGAAGAGGAAACGTTGATTGGAGGTTGTGCATCCAGGCGAAGCGTGGGAGCATTGGGCCGCCGGTAGGTGTATTCGGAGTCCTAACTTCTTCACGAACACCACTGGCAGGAACGCAAACACGGAGTAGAGAGAAGGTTCGGCGCGATGCCTTCCGTTGTGCGTGGGTGTTCAGTCACCCGCCACGCGCACACGCCCGGCAGTGCTGCAACTCAAGGCTTAGGTAGGTTCCCAAGTCGGATAGATATGCCTGAGAGATATAGAGCACCCAGCAGCCGCCATCGCGCAGCTGCGCCTTTACTACCCCCCCCCGTACCACAGGCACGTCAAATCGCTCGTTAATGTTTCAAAACTAGTAGCTCTTACATTCAGTCAGAAAAAGACTGCTATTTTTCGGGCTCTCGGCCGGCTCGCCCCCTTCGCCGAGTGAAAATAAAAGTATCGGGGCTTTCTTGTTCGTATAAAGCAACTTTGTCTTTCTTATTGGTTTCGCGTCTGCCCCCCCCTTATGTGACGTAGCGGACGGTCTATTGGATAGCCCTACCTTCACCCACGAGACCTGGGTCACTGCTCCCGTGGATATAACCTCCCGCGATGCAGACCCCGACTATGAGTCGCCGGAGTCGGTGTCCAGCCACGCCTCCAGCGAGGAGCCCGACTTTCTTCGCGCGGCACGAGCGGTTGCCAAACGCAATGCAGCCCTGCGACGCAGTGGGCGCAGCAACTCCACGAGCGTGCATAACAGTGGGGAGACGCTGACACCAGCGAGCCAGCAGTCGGTTGGGATGAGCACGAGAATGGCGTCGTCATCCGATTGGCAGAGGTCCAGCAACGGCGCGCGGAATGATGAGGGGGCGGCTATGTTGCAGAGCATCATTCAGAGGGCATCCGCGCGGCTGAATCAAATGGGCAAGAGCCAGGAGCACAAGTCAGCGGAGGAGATGTTGCGGGAGCTGAGGGGCAGTGTGTCATGTGAGCACAGGGGCGAGGTGGGGGCGGAGGGAGATAAGAGGGGAGAGGAGCAGAGGGCGGCTGGCAGGGTGGAGAGCCCAGCACGCAGCCGGACGACTGATAACAAGGTGGAGCAGTGGCTAGATGGGAGTGCTAGGAACCCTTCAAGCTCAGCTACGAAGTCACCTGCTCCCAGAGCCAAACCGATGAGCCGTGTGAAAGGACAGGTGACCATGATGGACCTCATTCACCGCGCGGCTGAAAGGCTTGAGGCGCTAGAGGGAGCTGGCCAGGCCAAATCAGCGGAACAAATGCTGAAGGAGCTCAAAGGCTTGCCCTGTGCCATGACTCAAGGTACCTTCCCACCTCGTTTGAAACTCGTGCTAACCAATGAAACCCATCTTCTGCATCACCTACACTTAAACTGGACATCCCGCAAAGAGCTCTGAGCTCACTCCATTTTTTAAGCCATGGGCAGACAATGAGATACAAGAGAGCAAATACGTGTGTGTGTGTGTGTGTGTGTGTGTGTGTGTGTGTGTGTGTGTGTGTGTGTGTGTGTGTGTAGACTTGTTTGCATGTGCATGGGTGTATGATTGGGTATGGATTTTCGGGTGTTTTTTCGTGTGCATGTGTCGGTAGGTGCTTATCCACTGCATGTGTGTAAAGGAGGGAGGGGTGTGTTGAGGGAGGAGGGGGGGAGGAGGGCGCGCGCTGCTTTGGCACTAAATTCCATTTGGTGTTGCGTTGCAGGTGGCTGTGAAGTCCATTTACTTGACGGGGAGCAGTTAGAGGCCGTTATGCGTTCTTACGCACCTTCGGAGTCGGACTTTGGTGCACCCTCAGAAGCGTCCACGACTCTTGAGGAGCTGCTGGCCGCAGGAGGGCATCACCCCGGCCACAAGTCCGCCGTTGCCCTGCTCCAGGAGCTGAGGGGGCACATGAGGCCCACGGGAAGTGCCTCTGGGCATGTCGCACAGGAGGTCCCATCCAATATGTAGGTCCCTACATTCCCTTCATCTAACATTTCCCACTAGCAATTGAGCTCCTCAATGTCCTCTGGCGATCCTGCCCCACTCCATTTGCTGCTTGTTGTTCAGGTCTTCGGGTGTCTATCATGCAGTGGGCCAGGCCTCCAGCTCAAAGGCAGCGACGAGTAATGGGGGTGAGCTCATATTTCATATTTCATTCCATTTCATTCAGAGTAGGCAATGAGATATGATGTTGGGTAGTCCATATCTTAGGCCCCTTCTGACTTTGCAGGGGCGCATCCAAATATGGCCACAAGGGCTAATGCTGGCAACATCCTCACTGAGGCTTCCCCCAAGTGTTCTACTCCCAAATTGGCATCAGCGCAGAGCTCCAAAGGATCCTGTGCGACTGAGGAGCTAGGAGCTCGCGACGTGCCAGTTGATGATGATCAAAAATCATCAGAGCAGTTGCTGAGGGAGCTGAAAGGGCAGAGCGCGAGTAAACAGGGGTCCGCTGGTGGCGGTGCGGGCAGTCAAGTGGAGCTGCGTGCGACTACACCCCCCATGTTCCCCGCGTCCAATGGGCATGCACTCACTGATGCTTGGTCCGAGGACGCATCTGAAGCATCTACCAGCATTGAGGAGCTCGTGGCAGCCCGGAATGCGGAGCTGGCTGGGAACTACAAGTCTGCTGATAAACTGCTAAAAGAGCTGAAGTCAGAGGGCGTTGTGCAAAATGCGATGGCACCACCGGCGTGCCAAGCCAGTGACAGCGGCGGGCAAGGCAGTAATGTGCCTCCCTCATCTATGGTGTCGCCTCCCTATGAGTCTGGTACTTCACAACGGGAGTCAGCCTCTGAGGCATCCGCTGGTATAGAGCAGCTGCTGGCAGACCGTATGCTTCTGGTTGCGAGCAGCCACAAGTCAGCCAATGAGCTACTCAGTGAGCTGAGGGGCCAGACGGCCTCGACGCAGCAGCTGAGCGTGAGAAATGGAAACGTTGCCGAGAGCCAGGTGCAATCGTCACCATCCAACGTCACCAAACACACAAAGCCCATTGCAGCAATATCTGACAACGGCGTAGCTTCTCAACATCCTCACCAATGGTCTAGCGAGAGCGCATCGGCGATTAGTCCTGCCTCTCGCTTCCATCACGCGCTAGAATGCACCTACTCTGGTTAGTTCTCCCACTTGCTTCACTTCGTTGCTACCTCTGTTAAGGGACTGGTGCTTCTTGATATATGGAAAGGCATTTTTTGGCATTGTGATACAATGGCCCTAACGCATGTCGTTGCACTTCAGGAGAGTCGCGAGACACTGCTGCAGAGGGTACCGAGACCGCCAGCAAGCCCGTGACGCAAGTGTCCCCTCCCTCTGAGGCTGAGTCACAGGAGGACTCGGCATCCGAGGCATCCTCTTCTGTTGAGCAGTTGCTGTCAGACAGGATGGCCGCGCTTCCTGGCAACCACAAGTCAGCCAATGATCTGCTGACAGAGCTCAAGGGGGGGGCAAGAGCGGCGAAACAGCATGCAGAGGCTACAGGCAGTGCTGGACCCTTGCCACTGGTGCAACCCACGACATCTGACAACAGGATATACTCAAAGCTGCAAGCACGAGTGGCTGGCACCGGAGTGCCACAGCTGCAGTCGGCAGCATCTTCAGGCGGAACCACACCACCAAAGACACATTCGTCAACAGTGACAAAGGCGGGTGCGCAAGCTGACAGTGCGGCGGCGCGCTACCATTCTGCACTAGAGCGCGTCTATACGGGTACGGCCCCTCTTCCTCCTGGTGCTTTCCTTGGCTGTGTTGCCAGATAATACCAAGGTTCCATACATTTGTGAGGGTGTCCTATTGGAGAGGGTTGGGACTGAGCTGTGAAATTGCGTTTCAGGAGGAATGCAAGTCGCTGCTGCGGAGGAGCGACGAAAGTCTATGCCACCAGCGTCACCTCCCTCTGAGGCTGAGTCACAGGAGGATACGGTGTCTGTGGTATCCTCTGCTGTTGGGCAGCTGTTGACGGATAGGGTAGCACCGCTGCCTGACAACCATAAGTCAGCCAATGATCTCCTCAAGGAGCTCAGAGGAGGGGCCGCAGTGATACAACAGTCTGTGGGGACGGGCAGCACTGCACCCGCGGCACATGTGGAACCCGTAATTTCTGGCAGCAGCAGCGCCTCGGAGCCGCAACCAAGAGCTACTGTCAGCAGCGTTCCGCCAAAGCAGCATGCGCACCTGCCCAATGGCAACACATCGGCTGGAAGTCCTGCAGAGCGGTTCCATGACGCGCTCGAGCGTACCTACTTGGGTGAGCTCCCCAACAGACCCTCCTGTTAACCCTGGCCGGGGTTGTGATAGGAGCGAAGGGGGAGAGGGAAGGGTTTGCGTTTACATTGTGTGTTTACACTGCAGGAGGTCGACAGGAGGGCGTGAACACCATGCAGACTGCAGGCGTTGCCCGTGTACCGTCAGACTCAGAGACGGATGCTATTTCAGAGGCGTCCAATGGTGTTGAGCGGCCGCTGGTCGATAGGGTGGTGCCGCTTGGCAACAACCACAAGTCGGCCAACGATTTGCTGAATGAGCTCAGAGGGAGGGCGCCATCGCCACAGCCACCGGGCTCGACGAGCAACGCGTCGCCTAAGTCGCCCATAGTGGGTACCCATGCCAGCGCACCCCCGAGGCAGCAGACAGCGGTTGTGGACAGCATCACAGATCCAAAGCGTCGTCCACAAGTTGCCAATGATAGCGTAAGGACTGCAAGCCCAGCTGAGCGGTACCATGACGCCCTGGAGCGTGCCTACTTTAGTGAGCACCCTGACAACGCATTTTCTGTCTTGGGAGATATGTGTGTGTATGTGTGTATGTGTGTGTGTGTGGGGGGGGGGGGGGGGGGGGGGGGGTTGTCTTTGGCACTGAGGTGTGCTAGTGTAATGCAGCAGGAAAACAAGGAACTATATCAAGCGAGGATGGGAGCAGGTTAAGGCATGAAGCGTGTGTGCATGCTCCCTCTGAGTCCGAGTCACAGGGGGACTCCGCTTCCGAGGCTTCCACTGCTGTTGAGCAGCTATTGACAGATAGGGTGGCGCCGCTGGCTGCGAATCACAAGTCTGCCAGCGATCTATTAAAGGAGCTCAGGGGAGGGGTAGCCCCGACACAGCAGATTCCTGCCATAGGAAGCAGTATTCTTGTGATGAATGTGCAGCCTACGACATCGCTTCACACCAGCATAAACCCAAGCCAGCCTCCCCAGGTCCTCAGTAGCAGCGCTTCGGCTGAAAGCTCAGGTGCCAATTCCCATGATGCTGTGGATCCTTCCTCCTTTAGTTAACCCCTCCTCGGAGCATAATATGAGTTTGAAAGGAGGCGGGTGGTGAGGGTCGATACTGAGCTCGGTGTGTGTGTGTGTGTGTGTGTGTGTGTGTGTGTGTGTGTGTGTTCTGTTGTAGGCGAGCATGGCTCTCCACCAAAGGAGGTTACTAAGGCCACAGAGCCTACAGCGCCTATGCATGCCCCTTCTGAGTCTGAATCACTGGAGGACTCTGTTTCTGAAGCGTCTACATGCGTCGAGCAGCTGCTGGCGGATAGGGTGGCGCAGCTGTCTGGCAGCCACAAGTCAGCCAATGATCTGCTGAAGGAGCTCAAAGGCTCGTCGGGGCCCGCGCATCGCCCCTCGCCGTCTAGCAGGAGCCAGAATAGAGCAACGGGTGACGCCATTGGAGACAAGCAATACCTGGATGAACCATCGTCAGAAGCTGCAGCTGGTAATATGTCCACTCCGGGGGCCACATTTGAGCAGATGCTGGCGGGCACGTACTCGTCAGGTGCGTATTGCCACGGTAATTGCAATTCAGTTTACCCTTTTGTGGCAAGGAATGATATTCTCTAGTGTCTGGGGTTCTTAGCTTATGTTCACAGGGAAGTGAGGTGGCGTGCTCACCCTGGTTCCACTTTATCAGGCACTCAACATGACACTGGAGTTGGCGCAAGTCCCGTGATACCCTATTTCTCTCCCAATGTGCACGCACACCCCCTGTCTGACATAGACTCGGCGTCAGAGGCCTCCACCACCGTCGAGCAGCTGCTGGCAGATCGGCTGACGCAGCTGTCTGGAAACCACAAGTCTACCTATGACCTACTTAACGAGATCAGAGGATCGTCACCACCACTACATCTTCACTCGCCGGCGCTTACCAATGTTACGCCAGCAGAGCAACAGGTGCCACATTCAGCCTCCGTCACTGCTCCCGCAACGCAACAACGGACTGTGCCTGACAAGGCCCAGGCTGAGCCACGACAGGCTACGCTTTATCATAGCAACTCAGGCTCCGTCTGCCAAGAGCCATCCTCCAACGACGCCCGGAATACTCAGCACTCTTATGGTACGCCCCCTCTTTACATTCGCTGTAACGAATAATCACCGTAAGTAAAACTCGCTGGTAATCGACCAATGGGGAACATGGGGATGTATCGGAAGTAGGGTGTTGAGGTGATTAGCATGATATTGTTACTGTACTTCCACAGTCTCTGACAACACTCCGCTGCCGACAGTACCCCACATGAATGGATTGGCAAGTGAGCAAGCCCCTTCTGAGTCAGAGGCAGACTCAGTCTCCAATGCATCCACGGAAGGAGAGCATCTATTGGCGGATCGAGTGGCGCCGCTATCTAGCAATCACAAGTCGGCGGGTGATCTGCTGAGCGAGCTCCGCGGCCATACAGCAGCAGCAGCATCGATTGGACGGCCCGCGGTGGTTGAAGACGACAGCAGCAACATGTCTCCACGCCATCATCCTGCTGAGCCTGATATTAGCCCACCTATGAAACAACAGCCAACAGCGGCAGAGGCTCCTAGTGTTTCGACTGTGAAACCATCCCGTTACTTTCAGGAGGCGTTGGAACGTTCATACAAAGGTGCGGCGTTACGAACGGGCTGTCTGCGTGGCTGGTTCCCTTTCCCAGCTTATCATCTGACTTCGTTGTACAATGTGTGGTAATGGAGGGGCCTGATAGTGCTCCCGTCCCTTATTGTCGTGCAGGGGGATCCAGCGGGGACTCGACCGCGCGAACATCAGTTCAACTTCATGCTATCGCTGCTGTCTGCGAAGCGCGCGAGATGGCGGCGGCAGAGGAGGCCTCCGAGGCGTCCACCACCGTTGAGGATCTGCTCGCCGCTAAGGCGGCCGCTCTGCAGGACTGTAGCCACAAATCTGCTGTTGCACTGCTGAGAGAACTCAGAGGGGAGGCGGCCCTGCCACAGCACGTTCAGCAGGAACGCTCCTATCTGCCATCCGCATTTACAGGTGGGGGACAGCCCAAGAGCAACGGGGGCGCCGGTAATGGGTATGTGGCATGGAAAAGCGGCGTTAGGCGAGTGTACGACTCGGACAGCGGCTCTAGCTCGGACGAGACGTGCAGTCCTCTTAGACTGTTGACGGCTCGCGCGGTTGAGATAGAAAATGGGCACACCTCAGCGGAGGCACTCTTGCGCGAGCTTAAGCAAAATGCGGACGCCAAGCAAAGGCTTGCTCCGGTCTCCATCCGGCCCATGGCCTCCGAACCTCCCCCTCCGGCAATGTAGGGCGTCATTTCTGCTTTCGTCTTGCATTAATCATTGAATCTCGCCTCTGCATTCGTTGATATTCTGTCCGCTGAGCACAGTTGCCTCGTTCCTCCCCTTTATAGGCCCTCTCCCGTGAATAACATGGAGATGGTCCAACCGGCGAACGTCAAGGAGCAGCTTCCAGTCTATGATGGTAGGTTAACATTATGAACATACTTTCTTGCCCTGTCAATGCCGTTAGCTTTCCGTCCTGAATAACTATGTGTCGTGTGTGTGTGTGTGTGTGTGTGTGTGTGTGTGTGTGTCTGCGTGCGTGCGTGTGCGTGTGCGTGACTGTACGTGTGTGTGTATGTGTGTGTGTGTGTGTGTGTGTGTGTGTGTGTGTGTGTGTGTGTGTGTTCGTGCGCGCGTGTTTATCTTTGTGCGTTTAGTTGGATTTGTGGGTTGCCTGAGGACACTAGTGTGTAATACAGGTGAAGCTGTGCGTGAAGCTGATGTGGTGATGACACCACAAGGTGATGGAGATGAGAGCGAGGGCTGCAAGGCGGACCGCTCCGAGTGGGAGGCTTCCACGAGCGTCGAGTCGCTCGCCGCGCGGGCTCTGGAGCAAGTACAAGCGAAGATGGAGAGCTCTGGCACCAAATTGGGGGAGGAGCTGCTGAATGAGCTGAAGGTTGCCGCGGGCCCGATAGAGGCAGTGCAAGAACACTCTCACTCCGAGGCATCCAGCAGTGCTGAATCTCTTAGGGCGGGTGCTGGTAAACGGGGGCAGGTGATGGCGCCGAATGGAGAGTTGCTGTCCGGAGAGGGGCAGCTGGAGGAGCTGAATGATGGTGCTGTGGTGATGGAGGCCAGCCAGGGCTGCTCCGATTCTGAAGCATCCACGAGTGCGGAGTCCCTCGTGGCACGTGCTTTGGAGCAGGCGCAGGCAAAAGTGCAGAGCGGTGACATCAAATCGGCAGAAGCAGTATTAAAGGAGCTGAAGGGTTCGGTAGGGACGGATCAACAGGCAGGAGCTGAAGGCTGCTCCGAGTCGGAGGCATCCACCAGTGCGGAGTCCCTCGTGGCCCGGGCTTTGGAGCAGGCGCAAGCCAAGATGCTGAGTGGTGGCATCAAATCCGGCGAAGCAATGCTGAAAGAACTGAAGGGCACGGCAGGGGTGATAGAGCCCCATATGACCTGCTCTCTCACTGAGGCGTCCACTAGCATCGAGTCACCTGTCATGCATGCGACGAAACAGACACCGGCGGAGTCGCATAGTGACGGTGGCGAGGCAGGAGAGGCGCTGCTTCAGGAGTTGAAGAGCGTGGCAGATTTGGCGCACCCACGGCAGGGCTGCTCCGAGTCTGAGGCATCAACCAGCGCGGAGTCGCTAGTTGCGCGCGGCATTGCTCAGGCGCAGGCAAAGATGCAAAGTAGTGGCATCAAATCTGGCGAGGCGCTTCTTCAGGAGCTGAAGAATGTGGCTGGGAAGGAGCAGGGCTGCACCGAGCTCGAGGCGTCCACCAGCGCGGAGTCTGTTGTGGTGCAGGCCATGCAGCAGGCGCAGGCAAAAATTCAGAGTGGGGACATTAAGACGGGGGAGGCGCTGATTCAGGAGCTGACGGGTGTAGCTGCGGTGGGACAGGGCTGCTCCGAGTCTGAGGCGTCCACAAGTGCGGAGTCACTCGTGGCGCGCGGCATTGCTCAGGCGCAGGCAAAGATGCAAAGCGGTGGCATCAAATCGGGCGACGCATTGCTGAAGGAGCTGAAGAATGTGGCTGGGAAGAAGCAGAGATGCCCCGAGTTCGAGGCGTCCACCAGCGCGGAGTCTGTTGTGGTGCAGGCCATGCAGCAGGCGCAGGCAAAAATTCTGGGTGGGGACATTAAGACGGGGGAGGCGCTGATTCAGGAGCTGAAGGGTGTGGCTACGGTGGAAGATGGCTGCTCCGAGTCCGAGGCGTCCACAAGTGCGGAGTCACTCGTGGCACGCGGCATTGCTCAGGCGCAGGCAAAGATGCAAAGTAGTGGCATAAAATCCGGCGACGCACTGCTGAAGGAGCTAAAGAATGTGGCTGGGATGAAACAGGGCTGCCCCGAGCTCGAGGCGTCCACCAGCGCGGAGTGTGTTGTGTTGCAGGCCATGCAGCAGGCGGAGGCAAAAATTCAGAGTGGGGACATTAAGACGGGGGAGGCGCTGATTCAGGAGCTGAAGGGTGTGGCTACGGTGGAACAGGGCTACTCCGAGTCCGAGGCGTCCACCAGTGCGGAGTCACTCGTAGCGCGTGGAATTGCTCAGGCGCAGGCAAAGATGCAAAGCGGTGGCATCAAATCGGGCGACGCACTGCTGAAGGAGCTGAAGGGTACCTCTGTTGGAAGTGCTGCGTTGGGTGTGATGGCTTCACCGGGAGGTAACGGGGTAAAGACTCCGCTAGACAGACCCTCTACAGGAGGGATGCAGCCTCAGGGGGGCAGCGATTCGGGAGCTGGGAGTAGCGGTGGTGGGAGTAGAGAGGCGCTGCTGAATGAGCGAATCGAAATGGCGGCGGCGTCGGTGGAGCAAATCAAGCATAGCAGTGCGCACCTGTCTGCGGAGGAGCTGTTGCAGGAGCTGAAGGCTTACGGGAGCTACATGTCGCGATCCGCGGGGCACCATTCCCCCGTGGGTGCCTCCTCCGCCTTCTCCTCACCAGCCTCCGTCCACATGCGAAGCGGGGCGGTGGGAGACGTCGCGAGCCAGGAAGGGTGCGGGGAGCTGCCGTCGCCGGAGGACAGCCCCGAACATCTATGCGCGCTGCTGCTGTTGAAGGAGCTCCGCGACCGCGCAGCCATCACTCAGAAGCTGATGGATGAGTATTCAGGCAAAAGCTCCACACAAAGCACTCCCACCAAGTAGGCTGCTCCCTCCCTCTTCCCCTCTCTCTGCCCTGTCATCTCCTTACCAGCCCTTCAACATATTCACTTTTGTGTGGCACTATTCCGGCAGCGCATCCCGGCTACGTTCCCCCTCCCTTCCCCATCCGCATTGTCCACCGCTACATTGCTTTTGGGTCTGGCTGACATGAGGCCCCCATCTCCGTCCAGCCCTCATTTCCTCTTTTTGCATAATTATGTCTGCGCTTCAGTCCACCACCACACACGCCATACCAATTTTCCTTGCGAATACAAATGTTTTATCCGTTTTTCCCAATTGCGTTCATAAACACCGCTTTTGTGTCGATCGGAAATAGATTAGCTATCTCCGCCTCCCCCAATATCTTCTCGCTCTTTCATTTTCCAAAAGAGCTATTTTGTATCACGGTTTTGTGCATGCATGCCAGCCACTCAGCCCCTCTTTCGCGTGTGCCCCCAATCTGCTCTGCCCATCTCTGCATCATTGCGCAGTTCGACCACCACACCCCTCAATCCATGCATAACTGCCCCATTCCTGTACACCTGGCCAGTTTCTTTTCCCATCCTGCTTCTTCTATCCCTCCCTCACCGCAACGTTGCTGTGCAGGTCGGGCACGGGTCACTCCGCGGGTGGGCCCAGCGGGTCGTCCTCTGCGCCTCCCGTCGGCGTTTCTCCGAGTGGTATTGCTGCGTCGTCCCTGGCTGAGGGCGGGTTTGGCAGCGACGCGGGGCAGCGAGAGGATGGCGACAGTGACGCGGACAGCTTTGCTGACTACGACACGGATTCGGACTTGGACTCCGTCACGACATATGTGTCGAGCACTGATGGGCGCGTGGAGGCTGAAGTTGGGGCAGGGGAGGTGGTAGAGGAGGTCGAACCGATGGAGCAGCTGCTGAAGGCGGGGGAGGGCGAGCAATCCACAGATGTTGAGGCGAGGGGCGGGAGGCATTTTGAGGAGGCAGCTGAAAGGAAAGTAGGCGAGGTGGAGGTGGCTACGAGAGTGGAGCATGTCACCACTAATATGGTGATGGATGGAGGCGAGGAGGATGCGCGGGGCGGGAGTGAACCCAGTGAGGTGTGTCATGGGGAGACATTTATGGAGGAGACGAAAGGAGTAGCTGCGTGCGAGGTGGAGCTGCCTGCGAGTGGGGATGATGCCGCAGAAGGGGTGGGTGTGACTGTGAATGTGGAGACGGGCGTCGTCTCGGCAGTGGGGCTGGACAGTGTTGAGAAGGGGAGGGAGTTAGGGGAGGGGAGCGGAGGTGGTGAGACGGGATGTAACGGTGAGTTGGCGACGGTGACGAGACACGAGAGCGATGGGGGGCCGACTCTGGAAGAGCAGGTGTTGGCAGCGGCGGAGACGGCGCTGAAGGAGACGGTTGGTGGCGAAGAAATCAGCGGTGGTCGGACTGTCAAGTCGAAGCGTGAACTGCTGCGCGAGCTCATTCACACGGCGACGCTGAGGCTGCGCGAGATTGAGGCGACTCGCGGTCAGTCGTCGTCGCTGGCCAGGCTGGAGCAACTAAGGAGCAAGCAGGGCACGGGGGGACGCCGCTGAACTGGTAGCGGCGTCGTAGAGAATAAGGCGGGTGTTGCGGATACTTGAAATAGTTGTTGTTTTTGTGCTGGACGGAATGTAGCGGGCTTTTCTTTTGATTTTACCTCAGGTGATGTTTAAAATGTTTTGCCGGGTAGACATTGGTGCCGACGCTTCTATCACCTTTCATCGCAAAGTTGCAGCATTGCCGTAGCAACAAGGTCGTTGACAGTTATGCTATCACCATTCCATGTCTTCCTGGAAAATAACCGATAGGTTATACAAGTCGGCCGTTTCCGTCGACCCACGGAGACTAATAATCGAGTTTCGACGAGAAGAGGACATTTATCGTCATTAACACCGCGTCCGTCCGGAAAACTCGGCGTCCGTCCCTTTATTCCCACTCTCACGCAGCAAATTTTGCAGCCGCCAGTAGCAGGCCCAGGCATGTCGCGGTTCCCGCCGTCCAGGCTGTGCTTCTTGCGGCCGCCATCAATGGCTCCTCCTGCGTGCGGTAGTGGAGTGCATGTCGTGCAGATGTTATCAAGAAAAAAAGAGAAGAATAAGCCTGAGTGGAGTTTTTCGGAAACTCGCCCCAACCGCAACTGCCGACGGTCACTCCTTCACTGGCTAGCACACATAATTCTGCCTTGCCCTATATGGCGCGTGCTTCACGGGACGGGAAGAAGCGACCGGGGAAAAGTGACCGATGCGCGTACTTGTCGTAGATAGGCGGCTGTGTAAGCGCATCGTGTGGCGAGGTACGCCCCAGCAGCGGCGCCGATCCACCGTCTCGGCACTTTCGCGGTCTCGCCGGCCAGCTGACGGCGGCATTACACGTAGGTGTTACATATATTTCGCTGGACAGGCCGAAAGTTGCTCAGCCAACCAACTGAATGACGGCAATACTGGGTACTTTTACTAGGGAAAGGGATGCCGGAGTTAGCGTCAGAGGTGGACGACGAATCGCGGCGGAGGCCGATTCGACTCGAAATAATGTCAGGCACCCCGGTACTTACGATTGCCGACGCGAACAAAGGCAGCCCCTCCGCCGCATTGGCCGCCGCTCCATCGCAGCGCCGGAGAAGGCTGTGATCCCTGTCCGGTATCCTTCCCCAGAGCGCATCCACCGCCTGTCGGGGCTGAACGTTGGCTATGCCGTGCACTCTCAGTGTGCGCGCCAGCAACGGCTCGCCCGGCCGCTCTGCCGTCAGCTCATCATTGTGACGAAAGATCAGCCACCCGCGGAGAGCTACGGGCGCAAAGCCGATGCTATAGGCCGCAGGGATTGCCGCGAAGCCCCAGTGGACCATGGTTATAGAAAGCCTTTAAATCTGCTCGCGGGGTATTGAGGGACAGCACTTGACAGAGGCGACCGTGGAGTGAGACGGGCATGCAGCTGTCAAGCTCAAGAAGCGTGTGTTCGTGGGTAGGAGTCCTGTAAGTAAAAGAATCGAATTAGTGTCATCTTTCGCGGCTGGTGGCGGAGTTCACATAATAATCTCATCGAATTCGTGTCGTAATTCGCTGTTTGTATGGTCAGATTGATTTGAATCTAGAGGTTTGCATATCCAATATCATGTGTACGGGACAGTAACTCTAGCGGTTACTGTTACCGTTATAATATCGGCGCGTCTCACCTGCAGGGCAACCACCTCGCCCGAAGCAGTTAGACGCAGCCAACGACCAACGACTTCCCCAACGGTCAGCTCTAGCTAGCCCGTGCCTTATAAGCCGTAGCTAGCCACGAGCCTAGGCACTCTCTGCTTTCGCGCTCAGCCAATCTAGGCTTCGCGCGAATGCAGTCTCGACTCTAGTAGTCGAGCAGGGTGTCAGTTTTACCTTTCGTCCCATGCGCACTCGAGCGTCACGCGACACTTCCCCTCGTTCAGCTACGCAATTCCCCACTATGCAGCCTGAGCAGTCTACATCCGCAGCTGCGGCCGACCCTCACGCTACCACACTCGAACAACGCACAGCCGAACAGATTCGTACGGCGGTTTTGGCATCGGAACAACGCATTACTGAGCAGTTTTTGGCGGCTAACGCTGCCTTACTCGCTCAGCTTCGACAGCCGACAACCACACCTGCTAGTACTGATCAACAACAGTCCATTCCCACCGACGCGACCACAGCGACGGAGGGTGGTAAAGAGGCCCCTGAGCCACCTATCGACCTGCTTAACGACGAACCCGACCCCTCTGCGGCCGAATTCGTCGACTTCACCTACTACGGCGAAGTCATCCCAGCCGGCCTCGAACGTCCCCCTCGCGACGTCGACGAGCCACGTCTGTGGACACTCACGGACGACACCGCCCGCTCTCTAAGCGACAAACGCACCCAGGCAGCCTACGACGAGTACCTACACATCGGGTGCTATGCCTTCTTCGACAGCTGCGCCAACGCGGCAATTGGCGAGGCACTGGACACGCTGTCGCACGGCACACCTTTACCGGCAGAGCAGGCGGCAGCGATTACCCTCATCCGAGCGAGTCATCGCACCCACATGGCGACGGAGGAGGCCGCCCGTACTAGATTGGGCTTCCTCCGCCTCACCAAGGGCGGACAAACGAGCACAGATGCGGACCGCGTCTTTGCCGAACTTGCCCACGAGCGCTTCTGCCGACCGCGCCCTGCCGCGGTCTCCGGCACATTGGATGCGCTTCGCCAAGCGTTCGTCGACCGCACGCTGGAAGTCAGCTTACACGCCGCCAGCAAGGCCGCCGCCGGAGCTGCCTTCGCGAAAGTTACACCGGACAGGCCCCCCGGCCCCGATGCGCGGACCCGCAAAGCCGCCGCCGACAAACGCAAGGCCGCTGCAGCAGCAGCAGCCGCAGCACGCGCCACATCCGCCCCCAAGCCGACCGACTCGGCTAAACCCCCGACCAAGAAATGACGGTGTTACCCGCCGCTCCGATTCCTGCTCCCCGACGTCTTCCTTCATGCGCCACCGCGTGCGTCGAAGATGGCGGGAGTGGGAGCGCATCGGAGCGAGCGGCCAAGTCCTAAACTGGATCCGCCATGGCGTTCGCGTAAAATTCAAACAAGGTCTACGCCCCAAGCCCTTCAATCACGGCATCTCTATGCTCGACGCGACGCCGGCCCAACTCGAGTTTCTAAACTCGGAGCTCCCCCGCTTCGAGGCTTGCGGAGCTTGGGAGCGGGCGGACAACCCTCGCTACGTTTCCCGGATGTTTTTAGTTCCAAAACACGGGTGCAACCAATGGCGTTTGATTATCGACCTTCGAGAACTCAACCGCTATTGCTCGACCTTCACTATGACGTGCGAGACGCTCAAACACCTACGTCACCTCTCGCGGCCGGGCGACTACTTCGTCTCCCTCGACCTTGCCGACGGGTACTACACCCTTGGCATCCGGGAGGAAGACCGAGACTTCTTCACGGTCAACTACCGCGGCACGCTATGGCGCCTAGCATGCCTCCCCATGGGCTGGTCGGGGTCGGCTTACTACTTTTGCAAGCTAACTCAAGTGTTCACAAACCACCTACGTCGCCCCCCGCAACCGGTGTCAACGGCTACTTCCCTTCACGGTCGCCGCCCCACCAAGCGCTTCCTCCGAAACGCGCGATGGCGGGGAATTCGACTCCTACCCTACATGGACGATTTCCTTTTCCTCGCCGACTCTTACGAGGACGCCCTCCTACTGCGAGAACGCGTTCAAGCCCTACTAGACAATCTCGGCCTCGAACGCAACCCCAAGAAGGGCGTTTGGACACCTACCCAAGTAGGCGACCATTTAGGCTTAACGGTGGACCTCCGTCACGGCATGTTTCGTGCCCCCCCCGCAAAGCTCCAACAGCTCGCGCAACAAGCTTCATCTCTACTCGGCCGAGCAGCGTCAAACGCCCGATGGCTACCTACTCGACAGCTTGCGGCTTTCGCCGGAAAGGCGCAGTTCCTCTACCTCGCCATCGCCCCCGCGCGCTTCTTTTTACGCGAGCTCCACAACGTGTTAGCCACACGGGTTGGGTGGGGCGGACGCGTCCGTCTCACCCACCAACTACGCCGAGACCTCGAGTGGTGGCGCACGGTCCCCACTCAACACAACGGCCGGTCCATCTACAAGCCTATCGAGACCGCCTACCTCCACGCCGACTCGAGCGACTACGGTTGGGGAGCCGTGCTCAACGAAGACTCCAATTATCAAGCCCGGGGCTTTTGGAGCGCTACCGACCGCCAACAACACATCACGTGGAAGGAACTTCGAGCGGTGCGACACGCGGTGGAATCCTTTTTACCACGACTCCGAGGCCGGCAAGTCCTCCTACACGAGGACAACACGGCGGTGGTTGCCGCCCTCACAAAGCTCACCTCGCGCTCGCCCGCCATGATGGCCGAACTCCGTCGCTTGTGGTACCTCCTAGACAGCAACGACATCAACATCCGGCCACGCTACATCCGCTCGGCGGCCAACATATGGGCCGACGCGCTAAGCCGGGAGTTGGACTACGAAGACTGGCAGCTCAACCCTCGTGTTTTCGCCTACCTTCAACGCCAGTGGGGGCCGCACACTATCGACCGTTTCGCCTCGATGCTCAACACGCAGCTACCACGCTTCAACGCCCGCTGGCGCGACCCCCTGTGCGAAGACACCGACTGCCTACACCTCCCCGACGCGGCGTGGAAGTGCGAAAACAACTACTGCAACCCCCCTTGGTCTGCCCTACCGGCGCTGGCAGCAAAACTCGAACAAGCTCAAGCACCGGCGACCGTCATCGCCCCCTACTGGCGAAACAAGACGTGGTACCACGCGTTCGCACGCTTGGCCACCGAGACCGTGCACTTCCCAGCGTCCCGCGACCTGTTCTTTCCAGGCAGGCTGGGCAAGCACGAAGGGGTCGGGCCGCCCGCGTGGAGCATCGTGGCCTTTCGGCTAGCACCCCCTCTTGGCTCTACACTCGACGCGGTGCGATTGGCCGAGCGATACGCCCAGACCGATTAAAGACGCCTGTACAGCTCATCCCCCCTCTGCGTACAGGACCGCCACGCTACGGGTTACGCCGTGAAGCAGCACAGTCGCCCTGGTCCACCGATTTAGCTGAAACTTTCCAAGACCTCCTAGGATCGGACAGACTCGGGGTTACGGCGGTTGCCCTACTCAGCAACTCGCTAGCGCCCTCGACGTACACCAGCTACCAGAGCGCAATCAGACATTTTTTTATTTTTTGTGCAGAAGAGAACATCGCCCCGCTACAGGCCACCCCAGCCACGATGGTCCGTTACACGGCCTGGCTGGCCCTACTCGGAACGGTCGCTGCGAGCTCGCTACAACCCTACTTCTCCACCATAAACAAGTTCTTCCGTGACCACCGGCGCCAACCTGTCGCCGTGGGCGAACTTTTGGCGGACGCCCGCCGTGGCCTCGAAATGCTCCAACACCGCCTGATACCTACCACGGCTCGCCTCCTGCTACCCGCACAAGTCGCCCTGGACATCCTACACTACGCCAACACCCTTCACGGTACTTTCGCGTGGACCCCTGCTGCCCTCCCCCAGATGCAACGCTTCAGGGCATGTTTAGCGATGTGCGTTAATTACACGTTTTTCTGCCGCGCCGAAACCGGCGCCCGTTGCCAAACCGGCGACCTCGTGGTCGACAAGCCTTCACAGCAAATCTGCCTCTACGTACGGAAGTCTAAAGGCGACCAGCGCCGCGACACCAGCGACAAACTGGTCATCGCTATCCCTACAGCGGCTAACCCGGTCCTGGCGAACCTGATCGACTACTACACGGAACAACGCGCTATATTCTGCACAAAATTCTACAGCAAGCCACCCCTCTCGCCTTCTGGAGTTTCTCACCTTCAGAACCCTCCGCCGATTGGGGTGCCGCGTCCACCATTTCCACCTGGCTCTCCCTCGCCCTCCTCACAGTCAACTCGTCCGCGCCCGCCGGCTTTAAATGGACGTCGCACAGCCTGCGGAAAGGCGCGGCGTCCGCTGCCAGCTGCATCGGCGCGCCCCTCCCCGTAATCAAATTTATGGGTGGCTGGGCCAAAAACAGCTCTGTGACTGAAGGAAAGTATATTGACCCAACCATGACCCCAACACCTGCTGCTTGGCGGTTCTTCGGCTGGCTCACTCCGTCCCCCCCGCAACACTAATTCTGGCTGTGCAAGCCTTTGGCTTTAGGTTACTGGCAAAACGTGCCCTAGGGTAAATGGTCAGATTGATTTGAATCTAGAGGTTTGCATATCCAATATCATGTGTACGGGACAGTAACTCTAGCGGTTACTGTTACCGTTAATATCGGCGCGTCTCACCTGCAGGGCAACCACCTCGCCCGAAGCAGTTAGACGCAGCCAACGACCAACGACTTCCCCAACGGTCAGCTCTAGCTAGCCCGTGCCTTATAAGCCGTAGCTAGCCACGAGCCTAGGCACTCTCTGCTTTCGCGCTCAGCCAATCTAGGCTTCGCGCGAACCCACCCACCCATCCCTATAATCCTGCGCCGATCGACCCCCAGACCCTGTCTGTGGGTGTCTTTTGGCCAAATTGTAAGCAAGCTGACATCTTTGGCAAAACGTGCCCTAGGGTAAATGAGAAATAAAAGCAGTGGAAAGTGGAGACCACCAATCAAAAAGGAAAAAAGAGGAAAAAATCCAGACATGCACAGCCACATTTGCATAGCTGTTTTGTGTAACCTGGTTAGTCGCTATTTCTCATATTGAGATGAAATGCTGTTGTCGATATCAAATCAAAGTCGCCACAAAGTACGGAAATGGAATACCCCTCAATTATGCCGTTACACTCTTCCCATACACACCGTTACTAGCGAAACGCATTTTGTTACCCGCCACACACTGCCGCGATGGCCATGCATGCAACTCAACTGGGGGGGCAGAATTATGAAATGCGAAAAACACACCGCGGTGCGTTGTCCACTGACATGGACACCTCTATCGTCACGCCCCAATTAATGTGGGCACACACGTTGGATTTGCGGCACTCATTTCAAATTTGCGGGCCGAAGAAATTATTCCGTGCATTTGCAAGTTATGCACGCCTCTATATATGCGTAGCTTGGTTCATGTAGTGTCGCGACAAGCAAGGAGAGTACTCGACACTAGGCTCTTAGTATGTTCGCACAATTGCATTAGTATCCGCCGAGTGTGTTGCGCTCGGTCGTCTAGATAGCGGCAACACCGAGAATGGCATGTCATGTGCACCTGACTTTCTTACCACGTGCCATGAAATACAACCAAAGGAGCATGGGCCACGGACCTATTGGGCTTGAGGGGCGGTTGAGTTGTAGTATAAGCACCCTAGCACGCGGATAGATGGCCTTTGCTTGCGCATCATCGCCGGGCATGAAAAATAGCAGGGAGCTTTCAAAGTACCCCAATTGTAACGGGGGCGTTTACTTGGCATAAGGCAATGGCACGACACCATGCCATCATGGGGCATAAAAAGGGCTCGGCTATAAATAGAAAATCTTGAGCGTTAATTGTTGAGCGTACTAGCGAAGCAATTGTGCGGGTACCATCTGTCGAGGGGTTGCTAGATATCCCCGCGCGAATGTGGCAGATTTTGAAACCCTAAAAGCTTTAGTTGGCTGTACGTTAAACCTCCGCGTCAAACATCGATGTATTCATGGGATCACTATGCATCTGCCGCACCAATTGTATCAATAATGCGTCCATGAAATACTGTCGCATCCCTTTAATTAATGCATCATTGAATTAATGCTTTACTATTTAGTCAACGCGTTACTGTCCACGAATTACTGTCCTCATTAATCGATGCATCCATGAATTATCACCCTAATTATTAATCAATGCATCAATGAATTAGTGATGTACATAATCGATGCACAACGAATTAACTATACAATTCCGGCACACGGGTTGCATCGATGCATCATCTTTCAAATTTCTCGAATAACATTACTCAAGACGTCAATAGTATAGCAATAATTAAAGTCTTGCTAAACTATGGGCACGGCTTCGATCCGGTAATATTCCGGCTCATCATTTCATTAAAATCGCATGCGCGAGGAGAACAATGTCACTACATCAATGCTTTCGCTCCGAGTAACCCGCATCAATGCGTCTATGAATTTGTGCCCTATATAATCAATGCATCCACGAACTAGTGCCCCATTTCATCAATACATCCACGATTTAGTTACCCATTTAATAGATGCATCCTCAAATTATTGGCCAGCTAAATCGATGCTTCCACGAATTAGGAAAACAATAAAACAAATGATGAATCAAAGTATGTTGCATTGCAGTGAATCCTTGATCTTTGATTTCCGAGGCCGATGAGGAGGGCTATTGTACGACGGTGTGTCGATAGTTGTACCTGATCGAAGAGTCCCCGGCCCACTCGTTCTACCAAGTGTCCTAGACGGCGGAGTATTGATGGCCGTGAGATAGAAGTCGGTCCAGTTTGCCGATATTGTTGTAATACAATTTCAATTTCAATTTCAATACGAAGTCATGAATGACGTCGGACGGCAGATTTGACGCGAAAACCGGCTGGTAGGCGAGCATTAGTTTGGGTGGAAGGCTTCCATATGCAGCTTAGCTTGTTTCAATCGGACACCGTACAGCAAACTTGGGGGCTACAGCCTCCCAAGTAGTGGTTTCCGGCCCCAATCCAACCCACGTCAAGCATTTTCACGGCACGTGCAACTATCGCAGAGCCGATAAACATGTAGTTAGCCGTCATTCCGCACGACACCCGGTATGGTTACAGCTGCGATGAGATCTATCAAGCGGGTGATGATGTAGGATGACATTGTCCAATTCAGCCTATAAATTCCCAGCCATTGCTTATTAAAGTACACACGTCATCGCCATGTATATGAGCGCCACGAGCGGCCATTGAGCTAGGGGTCGTACCAAAGTGCGTGATATACTGCTCATTGAGCCACACAAACATATATTTGTTGAGGTCTTGCGACTTGCTGGAGACATGGATGCCGTGTTGAATGTGAGGAGTGTAGTTTACACACATGCAGTTAAAAATTTCGATTTAGCTTTTGCGTGTATGTGTGCAAAAATATGCTTAGAAGCCCACACGACCGGTGTGGGAGATGTAATTGGAAAACAAGCGATTGGGAAAAAATGTTTTAATTTCCAATAATTAATAATTGAAAACAACCAATTTCCGCATGATTCGCATTTTTTTGAATAGTGCACTCATCGTTCTATTTTCGATATTGTATATCGCTCATCAAATTGGGCACATGCTGAGAGCTCCACCAAGAATATTTTGAGCTCAAAAAATGGAAGTGCTTGTAGATGAAACTAATTCGCCACAACGTGATGGAAGAAAATACCAATTCGGCCGAAAATAGGTACCATGAACTGAAGTGAAAAATACTGCAAACTAAAATGAATTTGCCGCAAAGGACGTTGCGCGATGGACACCATCCCCGCTGCACGGCAAACTCAACCAGCGCACCCACGTCCCTCGTTTACAAAGCAGGGGGGGGCTCCGTTCGCCAAAAGTGTTGATCTCTTACATTTTTTGCTCGCAAGGGGCCCAGGGCCCGGTACGTACGCTAATTGAGGGAATCGGGAGGGAGGGTTGCGTGAGCTGTGCTCGCGCAAAGGCAGAAGGTGGACGACCTATGTGTGTCGGCGCGTCATGTAGGGGTAATGCCTGTCTGTGTTTCACCAGTGTGACTGTGACAGCCGCAATCTAGCGGTTGAACGTTGTAACGTCGTGGCAACGCCCGACTATTCTCGCCCCCAGTGTAATTTAAACACCTATAATTTCAATATGACCATGACAATACAGCACACTCCTTTGATATCTAATAATTGAAACGCTACTACGCTGCGACAAACGTCTGTTTAATCAAACCCCACTACTCACGGTAGCACTCGCTTCCTCTAGCTCTATCTGCCCTGCCTGCAGTTGGTTCGAAGCACCGCCCCAAGCCAAAAAGACCGAGGGAGATTGAGAAACAAAGACAAAGGTTCGCGTGTGTATCATATTACAATCCCAGAGAGAATTTCCCAGCCAACGAGTTGAATGGCGCCCTATTGCGTCGCGCTCATCTCGGACGCGCCGACGGTGTCGGTGGCCATCCCCTGCATACTCTGCGCCATCGTGCGGTACATCTTCCGCGTCCTCTTCTCCTCCATCTCCGCAATCTCGAGCTTCCTCTCCCAATCCGTCACCTGCTTGTGTAGGTTCTGCACCTCCGCCGTCAACAGAATGTAGTCCATCACCTGCGGCCGGTCCCTACACACCACACCGCACACATGCACATCCTCGTCAGTGACGCATAGTATTATAGTTGCAGATACAGACAGTTCGGCGTAAGGCGGTCGCCGTCGCGTTCGCATGTTTGGCCAACACAGGCCGCACCGCACGCAAACGGTACGTGTTTCCGGAATAAGGGTAAGGTTATGGCGCGCCCAGCTAGTAGTGCTTGGGTTTCATTGCTCGTAACGAGAATGAGCCGTCCGGCCACCACTAACTGCACGCGATATGTATAATAAGTTGAATACTCGGTCATGTAATAGATGAGCTGAGGATGACTCAAGACTCGGGGCTGGTCTTTCGTTCATCCACGCCTTTTCGTATTTGATTCGTGGCTTATGTTTCAATGCAAATAGGGGGTAGATCGCTGCCGGCGGGGGCGGCCGCACGTGTCCTCGGCCTCCATTTTCTGCGTCTTATACAGTTTGACCGCCTTCTGGCGCCCCTCCTTCACGCGGCCCATATCGTCGCCAAAGCGAGAGAGGATGGCCTGCGGGGCGGCATCACCAGCACAGTCACGGGATTATTCGTGCCTCCTCAATGGTCCCCGAATCATAAATACAAACCGGGAGGGGAGTGGAAGGGAGGGTGGAAGGGCACCTCTCTGTCGGCGATGTCCTTCCTGAGCGCATCGCTCTCAGTAACGAGCTCAGAAAGTCTGTTCTTCATGTTGTTCAGTGTCTGGGATGGAGGAGAAACATGCAATGAAGTAGTCAGAGGCTCTCTCCCCCGTTCAAATAAACTGTTCTACCGGAGATCAATTAATTTCATCGCACTCGCCTCACCCTCCCATAATAAAGCGATACACACACACACACACACACACACACACACACACACACACACACACACACACACACATACACACACACACACCCACACACAACCACACACACATACACACACACGCACACACGTACGCACTCTCTCTCTCTCTCTCTCTCTCTCTCTCTCTCTCTCTCTCTCTCTCTCTCTCTCGCTCTCACACACACAATCTCTCT
>JAPMLY010000576.1:0-82500 GCA_026401115.1 Tetraselmis chui
GACCTCCAGCGTGCGGTCGACGAACGCTTGTCGAAGCGCATCCAATGTGCCGGAGACCGCGGTAGGGCGCGGTCGGCAAAAGCGCTCGTGGGCCAATTCGGCAAAGACGCGGTCCGCATCTGTGCTCGTTTGTCCGCCCTTGGTGAGGCGGAGGAAGCCCAATCTAGTACGGGCGGCCTCCTCCGTCGCCATGTGGGTGCGATGACCCGCTCGGATGAGGGTAATCGCTGCCGTCTGCTCTGCCGATAGAGGTGGGCCTTGTGACAGCGTGTCCAGAGCCTCGCCAATTGCCGCGTTGGCGCAGCTGTCGAAGAAGGCATAGCACCCGATGTGTAAGTACTCGTCGTAGGCGGCTTGGGTGCGCTTGTCGCTTAGAGTACGGGCGGTATCGTCTGTGAGGGTCCACAGACGGGGCTCTTCGACGTCGCGAGGGGGACGTTCGAGGCCGGCCGGGATGACTTCGCCGTAGTAGGTGAAGTCGACGAAATCGGTCGCGGAGGGATCGGGTTCGTCGTCGAGCAGGTCGATAGGCGGCTCGGGGGCCGCCTTACCACCCTCCGTCGCTGTGGTCGCGTCGGTGGGAATGGACTGCTGTTGATTGGTAGCAGCAGGGATGGTTGTCGTTTCTCGGAGCTGGGCGAGTAAGGCAGCGTTAGCCGCCAAAAACTGTTCCGTTATCCGTTGTTCCGATGCCAAAACTGCCGTACGAATCTGTTCGGCTGTGCGTTGTTCGATTGAGGTAGCGTGAGGGTCGGCCGCTGCGGCGGATGTAGACTGCTCGGGCTGCATATTGGGGAACGCTGTAGCTGAACGAGGGGAGGTGTCGCGTGACGCTCGAGTGCGCATGGGACGAAAGTAAGATTGACACCCTACTCGACTACTAGAGTCGAGACTGCATTCGCGCGAAGCCTAGATTGGCTGAGCGCGAAAGCAGAGAGTGCCTAGGCTCGTGGCTAGCTACGGCTTATAAGGCACGGGCTAGCTAGAGCTGACCGTTGGGGAAGTCGTTGGTCGTTGGCTGCGTCTAACTGCTCGGGCAAGGTGGTTGCCCTGCAGGTGGGACGCGCCGTTAATTAACGGTAACAGTAACCGCTAGAGTTACTGTCCCGTACACATGATATTGGATATGCAAACCTCTAGATTCAAATCAATCTGACCATAAAAATGTATGCATGTATGAATGTATGAATTACTGATGTGGTACTATGATGCGACATCATAGTTTGAGAAAGGCAGGTGGTCGAAGTGTCGCAAACTACTTCGCGTGATGGTAGGATGGGCCCTTGATATCTTTTCGTAGAATGCACAGGTGAATGCATATAGCATTCCGTGTATCGGCACAGGTTAATGCGTATGGCTTTCGTCTTTTAAGTATGCACGGTAAAGGGCTAATAATTTGATTACAAGAAGAACAACATGAGCACGGACAGGGAAAAGGTCTCCGGCAAAAAGCAATAAACCCGCGATGCGGTTGTATTCTGATAAAATTACGGAATACTTGGCATTAGCGATATGTATGAAACACATGCATAGAACTTATGGATTCATACCCACATATGCCTACATAGCGGCGGTGATGAAATAGATATAATTACAAGAAGAGCGATAAGGACGTGGACATGGAAAATGGGGGGGGGGGGGGGGGGGGGGGGGGGGGGGGGGGGGGGGGGGGACCAAGAGGGTAAGAGTGACAAGAGGGTACCAAAGACGGCGGTGGTGAAAGGCCACCAAAGATAATTTGTTGCATAAAGACAGAAAACGCAGGGAATAAACCGATAGGACGAACACCTCTACTTTATTACAGGACAAGCGGTGAAAGCCACCAACCAGCAAGGGGTGAAATTACATCAACCCCGCAGAAATTGAGACACGAATGTTTTCAAAATATTCTTACAAGAAAAAGCAGCCGAGACCCCCAAGTAAAAAGAATAAAAGACAACGATTCTAATTATTATCTCCATTTGAAAATAAACGCGAAACGGGCGCTTTCATTTGTGTCCCTATTGTTTATTACTCTGCTGTCAATCTACGTCAGTTCCTGATGATGTGTTCTAGGGATTCTCGACAAAAAGATTGAGGACCACCTTTTTATACTGGGGAACAGGACTGAGAGCATGATATCCGATACGGGACGATTGCGAATGATGAAGTTTCACCCGTCGAATAATGCATCAGTACGTGCGGTGATCAGCGCTGTACCGTACCACCGTAACACCGTAGTAACTGCGCCGATAAATAAAGACAAAAGATAGCGACGGATTTGAGGACGGCCTCGAAAATCACGAAAGTGCCTGATTACAATCTCGGCAATTTCTTACAAGAAAAAGCAGCGGAGGCCACCAAGCTAGGGAGAAAAGAGGGATAAACCTGAGCCCGAGGAACACTATTCCATAATTCGCAGCTTCGGCGGTTGTGCATGGACTGCCCTAATTTATTTAACCTAAAGGTACAGGTACGAATATTAACTTATCAATATTATAATATCATTAATGTACGGAACAGGTACAAGTATTACTTCTTATATTAATGTAGCTGGGCAAGTACGGGTAGCTCTCACTCTTGCCTTCCTGCCTAGTTTGGCGAGTAAAACTTTTCTTACAAGGAAAAGCAGCGGAGACCACCCAGCAAAATAAAGGAGAGAGGAAAAAACCTGCTAAGCCCGAGGAGCAGGAAGGCATGCCACAGCGTCAGCACTGCCCTCCTGCAGAGCATCGCGGAGATGGGAACCCAAAGAACCATCAAGAGCAGCAGAAAGACGTTGCCGATGTCTCACTAAGGACCAGAATTTATAATCTTAATATGAATTTCAGTAGCGATCAGAAACGGCAGGTACCCGTATAGGTGTCGTTCGATCAGACATCAAATAAAAACTTGATTACAAGCAGAACCAAATGAGCACGAACAGGGAAAAAGGGAGGACAGACAAATTAGGGGAAAAGACAGCAAACGACATAAACGCAGACACACACACAAGGGCGTCCGATCAATACAGGATGGACGATGTTGAGGTAGCGCCAGACACATCATCGAGGCCGAAAGAATGATATGAAAACAACTACGAAGGACAAAAACCGAACAGCGGGCGACTAGTGACAAATCCAAATCATAATTTCTATTCTTTCTGTATTTGAACCGCGACAATCTGTTGAGCACCATAGCATCAACACTGTTACGCAAGGACAATGTTGATAATAGCAGACTTCTAGCAAGATGATATCCTTGTTACGCAAGGACAGCTAATCTTGACAGTGTTTGTCAGCCGACGGGTTGCTAATGTCCAGTAAGAGCTTTTTTAATTAGGCTTATTGTCAAAATAGTGTAGCAACGATCACCGCGCATCACCGTCCGGTGTCGACTCGCTGGACACAGTGAAAGCCGAAGGTTATCGCAGTATTGTAGGCGAGGGACACCAGTGGGACACAATAAATAGGGGCAAGCAAGAGCAGTGAATACTACGTACGCGCAGTGTGTCCTTTAAAATATTGAATATCCTAGGGATAGAAAAAGCAGGTGGTGGAGCGCGCACGTTGGGCTCAGCCGTGCTCTCAAGCGGCTTGTGCACGCTGTAGGACCAAAGCGGCGTGCTTTGCGCATATCGGTTTGTTAGTTGCACCCACGCCTCAACCGTCAGACCCTGCAGTCGTAGTCGTAGAAAACATCAGCAGCATAATGTCAGCAGCAACCAAAAAGTCGAATCGCAGTGAGATGAAGTCGTGTCTATTTATACCCGTCCATAATTTCCTGCAAAGGCCGGGCAGTACAATATATAGATACTAATATATTGCTGATATACTGCTATCTATAAATGAAGCACGCCCAATGAATAATATCTGACACCATGGCAGTCTACTTTTGCAACCTATTTGGGCTAACAAACATGGCTAGTATAAGCAAAATTAACCATCCTTCAGGCCCATCAGCATATGCGTTGGTGATGTCTACTGTCGGTCGAAGGATCTGTCGCGAGAACCAATCGTGCGTGCGTGATGACATATGTCGCGCTTTGGGTGTGTTACGGAACGAATAGTGTTTGAAGGCCACCGCGGACAGAAAACATACGTGTAGCTCGCATCCTTGTCAGTGCGTAGAAGAACCTAGCGACAGTGTGGTGAATTGAAGATAGCAAATACATTTGAGCTAAGGATCAACTCATCCGGCTGCATACATCAGCGCAGCATATATATGTAAACATCAGCAACAAATAGGACAGTGCTGTACGCCGCGCGAGCGCACCTGCCCTTCGCTGAAGCCACCCCACGAGCCTGGAAGCGACAGCATTTGCAGTTGACTTTCGCTCTGGTGGAAGTTCGCGGCGAGGCTTGTGGATGCGGGCTCTAGCGTTGCGTGTGCTGCTGATATGTGGCTGGCGCCAATGGCGATGAGTAGTATCGTCGTTATCGTCATCAGCGGCATGCATAACCGCAGCAGGGACGACGTCCTCATTAAAACAGGCGGCGACAACGACCAACCCAGAAGTTTTCGACGTGGATGGCTTACGTGGTACCACGGCTCGCCCCCTTTTCGAGAATCTGATACGCAATGTCGAGCGGCACCACCGTACTACATGCATACAATGCTGTCTAAATGACAGACACCTGCAGTGTCAGTAGCAGGTCTGCCCGCATCAGCGTCGTCACGGAACTGCAAGACTACGCATCAGCGATCAGCGGCCGGGAACAGAATACGAGGTGCAGTTTTGGGGGGCTATGTGGCTGGCCTTCTCGTCACGCTTGGCTATGATACACGCGTGGCTGCGACGTATCACAGTTCACCGAGTTTCACCGACGGGCCAAGTTGGCTGTCTTATTCCCTTGCGTATGTAAGTCGTCACCGAGTCTGCCCTTGGCTTAGTTATGCTGTCGTTGCTGGTAAGACATCGAACCTACGTCGACTACCCGTACTACTGCTGTCTTGAATTTCCGGTTGGTTTTTATATTGTTTTATCGGTTCGAGCGACGACTAATGAAACAAAACTCTTACAAGAAAGAGCTGGGGCGGAGACCATTAAGCAAGAAAAGAAAAAGCCCGGGGAACACGGGAAGGCAGGCCACAGCGTCAGCACTGCCGTCCAATACAAGCGACAACTAAAACAATTCAATCGCTTCACCTGCCTTCATGGTACACGTGCCTGTCTTCGTTTCTTTCGCTGTTATGCCGCCTGGTGGTCGGTGTTCGGAAAATGACGTGCCACCGCCGTTATTCGTCCATCCATCCATCCGCCCCATCCTAGAAAATGTCGTCGAAGTATGTACAGGTACGAAAGATACGTGATACGTATACATTTTTTGCTAGTAATAGTGCGTACAGTTAATTTAGAACCGTAGTGGTAAGGGTACCGGTACTTTTTTATTTTTTACTGCCGCCAGTGCTGCTGTTTCTCGCACACGCGCTTCAATCCGGAAATTGCGGTGAAACAAAACCATTATTTCGCGTAGGACAGGTACAGGTACGGTAGCTGTAGGCAGCAAAACATAAAAAGGAAATCTGGGTACGGGTGCATGTACTTTGTAGCTTACTGCATTTTATCGGTCCTTGATCGATGCGCATGATTTACAGACGAGTAAAAAACATCGAATAAAACTGGAATGCAGACTTCCAGAGAAAGGCAGTCCAGTAGGATCCTGTAAGCGGCAAGATTCCAGACAGAAGCACTATCAAAGTATTTAAGGATTATATAAACGATTTTAGGATGCTCGCTCAAACTCCGTGACCGTCTGAAAACCTTGTTTTCTCGGAGAACCGTTTGAAATCAGCCGTAAAAATAAAACCCCTCAACATTCATCCCCCATTAAAGTAGCAGCAGCAGCTCGGCAAATCGCAATGTGTGTAGTTCTGTATTGCTGAAATTCACTGATTTCCTGTGCTCCTCACTCATCAGTACCCCGTGTGCCATTGGGCCGACACACACGGCCGCCATTGTCCTGACCGAAAATAATGATTAGACGAAATCATGAATAACGGTGACAAATGATTTAGCCAGAGCACCATACGGGTACCGATCAATACAGCTTGAGCCAGGGCCGCAACCACGCATGGACACGCGGGGAAATAAGATCCTTAGTGTTTTGACCTAAAATTGTGCTGGCCGTAGGAATGCGATATTAACATATCTCTTTGTGGAAGCCACAGAGCAAAATATAAAGGAAAAATAAGGATACGCGATGTTTATAAGATCATTTGTTTCTCAACCTTTGTTATGTAGCCTCGGGCTTAATTTCTTTTTTTCCTCTTCTCTTCTTTTTGCGTGGCGGTCTCCGCTGCTTTTTCTTGTAAGATTTTTTCTCACTTTGTTATGGCGAGATGTGATATGGACTCGCGCCGAAAGAAAGAACGGAGCAATCTAAGTCCGGAACCGCCAGGCTGTCGGAAGTACAGATACGGCTTCGTGCAAGCCCTAATTTACACGGATGATACACGCACTTACAAACATGGGATACGACGACACAATAAAAAAATCCGATCGGCTTATTGCAAAGAAAGCATCAGAAAGCATAACTATATAAGTACATTTACCCTAGGGCACGTTTTGCCAAAGATGTCAGCTTGCTTACAATTTGGCCAAAGGACACCCACAGACAGGGTCTGGGGGTCAATTAGCGCAGGATTATAGGGATGGGTGGGTGGGTTCGCGCGAAGCCTAGATTGGCTGAGCGCGAAAGCAGAGAGTGCCTAGGCTCGTGGCTAGCTACGGCTTATAAGGCACGGGCTAGCTAGAGCTGACCGTTGGGGAAGTCGTTGGTCGTTGGCTGCGTCTAACTGCTCGGGCAAGGTGGTTGCCCTGCAGGTGAGACGCGCCGATATTAACGGTAACAGTAACCGCTAGAGTTACTGTCCCGTACACATGATATTGGATATGCAAACCTCTAGATTCAAATCAATCTGACCATTTACCCTAGGGCACGTTTTGCCAGTAACCTAAAGCCAAAGGCTTGCACAGCCAGAATTAGTGTTGCGGGGGGGACGGAGTGAGCCAGCCGAAGAACCGCCAAGCAGCAGGTGTTGGGGTCATGGTTGGGTCAATATATTTTCCTTCAGTCACAGAGCTGTTCTTGGCCCAGCCACCCATAAATTTGATTACGGGGAGGGGCGCGCCGATGCAGCTGGCAGCGGACGCCGCGCCTTTCCGTAGGCTGTGCGACGTCCATTTAAAGCCGGCGGGCGCTGACGAGTTGACTGCGAGGAGGGCGAGGGAGAGCCAGGTGGAGATGGTGGACGCGGCACCCCAATCGGTAGAGGGTTCTGAAGGTGAGAAACTCCAGAAGGCGAGCGGGGGTGGCTTGCTGTAGAATTTGGTGCAGAAGATAGCGCGTTGTTCTGTGTAGTAGTTGATTAGGTTCGCCAGGACGGGGTTAGCGGCTACAGGTACCGCGATGACTAGTTTATCGCTGGCGTCGCGGCGCTGGTCCCCCTTAGACTTCCGCACGTAGAGGCAGATTTGCTGCGAAGGCTTGTCGACCACAAGGTCGCCGGTCTGGCAGCGGGCGCCGGTTTCGGCGCGGCAGAAAAACGTGTAATTGACGCACACCGCTAAACAGGCCCGGAAGCGTTGCATCTGGGGGAAGGCAGCAGGGGTCCACGCGAAAGTATCGTGAAGGGTGTTGGCGTAGTGCAGGATGTCCAGGGCGACTTGTGCGGGTAGCGGGAGGCGAGCGGTGGTAGGTACCAGGCGGTGCTGTAGCATTTCGAGGCCACGGCGGGCGTCCGCCAAGAGTTCGCCCACGGCGACAGGTTGGCGCCGGTGGTCACGGAAGAACTTGTTTATGGCGGAGAAGTAGGGTTGCAGCGAGCTTGCAGCGACCGTGCCGCGTAGGGCCAGCCAGGCCGTGTAACGGACCATTGTGGCGGGTGTGGCCTGTAGCGGGGCGATGTTTTCTTCTGCACAGAAAATAAAAAATTGCCCGATTGCGCTCTGGTAGCTCGTGTACGTCGAGGGCGCTAGCGAGTTGCTGAGTAGGGCAACCGCCGTAACCCCGAGTCTGTCTGATCCTAGGAGGTCTTGGAAAGTTTCAGCTAAATCGGTGGACCAGGGCGACTGTGCTGCTTCCCGGCGTAAGCCGTAGCGCGGCGGTCCTGTACGCAGAGGGGGAACGAGCTGTACAGGCGTTTTTAATCGGTCCGGGCATATCGCTCGGCCAATCGCACCGCGTCGCGTGTAGAGCCAAGAGGGGGTGTTAGCCGAAAGGCCACGATGCTCCACGCGGGTGGCCCGACCCCTTCGTGCTTGCCCAGCCTGCCTGGAAAGAACAGGTCGCGGGACGCTGGGAAGTGCACGGTCTCGGTGGCCAAGCGTGCGAACGCGTGGTACCACGTTTTGTTTCGCCAGTAGGGGGCGACAACGGTTGCCGCTGCTTGAGCTTGTCCGAGTTTTGCTGCCAGCGCCGGTAGGGCAGACCAAGGGGGGTTGCAGTAGTTGTTCTCGCACTTCCACGCCGCGTCGGGGAGGTGTAGGCAGTCGATGTCTTCGCATAGGGGGTCGCGCCAGCGGGCATTGAAGCGTGGTAGCTGCGTGTTGAGCATCGAGGCGAAACGGTCGATACTGTGCGGCCCCCACCGGCGTTGAAGGTAGGCGAAAACACGAGGGTTGAGCTGCCAGTCTTCGTGGTCCAACTCCCGGCTTAGCGCGTCGGCCCATATGTTGGCCGCCGAGCGGATGTAGCGCGGCCGGATGTTGATGTCGTTGCTGTCGAGGAGGTACCATAGGCGACGGAGTTCGGCCATCATGGCGGGCGAGCGCGAGGTGAGCTTGGTGAGGGCGGCGACCACCGCCGTGTTGTCCTCGTGTAGGAGGACTTGTCGGCCTCGGAGTTGGGGTAGAAAAGATTCCACCGCGTGTCGCACCGCACGAAGTTCCTTCCACGTAATGTGTTGTTGGCGGTCGGTAGCGCTCCAAAAGCCTCGGGCTTGATAGTTGGAGTTCTCGTTGAGAACGGCCCCCCAACCGTAGTCGCTCGAGTCGGCGTGGAGGTAGGCGGTCTCGATAGGCTTGTAGATGGACCGCCCGTTGTGTTGAGTGGGGACCGTGCGCCACCACTCGAGGTCTCGGCGTAGTTGGTGGGTGAGGCGGACGCGTCCGCCCCACCCAACCCGTGTGGCTAACACGTTGTGTAGCTCGCGCAAAAAGAAGCGCGCGGGGGCGATGGCGAGGTAGAGGAACTGCGCCTTTCCGGCGAAAGCCGCAAGTTGGCGAGTGGGTAGCCACCGGGCGTTTGACGCAGCTCGGCCGAGGAGGGATGAAGCTTGTTGCGCGAGCTGTTGAAGCTTTGCGGGGGGGGCGCGAAACATGCCGTGATGGAGGTCCACCGTTAAGCCTAAATGGTCGCCTACTTGGGTAGGTGTCCAAACGCCCTTCTTGGGGTTGCGTTCGAGGCCGAGGCTGTCGAGTAGGGCTTGAACGCGCTGTCGCAGTAGGAGGGCGTCCTCGTAGGAGTCGGCGAGGAAAAGGAAGTCGTCCATGTAGGGTAGGAGTCGAATTCCCCGCCACCGCGTGTTTCGGAGGAAGCGCTTGGTGGGGCGGCGACTGTGAGGGGAAGTGGCCGTTGGCACCGGTGGCGGGGGGCGACGAAGGTGGTTTGTGAACACTTGAGTTAGCTTGCAAAAGTAGTAAGCCGACCCCGACCAACCCATGGGGAGGCATGCTAGGCGCCATAGCGTGCCGCGGTAGTTGACCGTGAAGAAGTCGCGGTCTTCCTCCCGGATGCCAAGGGTGTAGTACCCGTCGGCAAGGTCGAGGGAGACGAAGTAGTCGCCCGGCCGCGAGAGGTGACGTAGGTGCTTGAGCGTCTCGCACGTCATGGTGAAGGTCGAGCAATAACGGTTGAGTTCTCGAAGGTCGATAATCAAACGCCATTGGTTGCACCCGGGTTTTGGAACTAAAAACATCCGGGAAACGTAGCGAGGGTTGTCCGCTCGCTCCCAAGCTCCGCAAGCCTCGAAGCGGGGGAGCTCCGAGTTTAGAAACTCGAGTTGGGCCGGCGTCGCGTCGAGCATAGAGATGCCGTGGTTGAAGGGCTTGGGGCGTAGACCTTGCTTGAACTTTACGCGAACGCCATGGCGGATCCAGTTTAGGACTTGGCCGCTCGCTCCGATGCGCTCCCACTCCCGCCATCTTCGACGCACGCGGTGGCGCATGAAGGAAGACGTCGGGGAGCAGGAATCGGAGCGGCGGGCCACACCGTCATTTCTTGGTCGAGGTTTTAGCCGGGTCGGTCGGCTTCGGGGCGGGGGTGGCGCGGGCTGCGGCTGCTGCTGCTGCAGCGGCTTTGCGTTTGTCGGCGGCGGCTTTGCGGGCTCGCGCATCGGGGCCGGGAGGCTTGTCCGGTGTGACTTTCGCGAAGGCTGCTCCGGCGGCGGCCTTGCTGGCGGCGTGTAGGCTGACTTCCAGCGTGCGGTCGACGAACGCTTGGCGAAGCGCATCCAATGTGCCGGAGACCGCGGCAGGGCGCGGTCGGCAGAAGCGCTCGTGGGCCAGTTCGGCAAAGACGCGGTCCGCATCTGTGCTCGTTTGTCCGCCCTTGGTGAGGCGGAGGAAGCCCAATCTAGTACGGGCGGCCTCCTCCGTCGCCATGTGGGTGCGATGACCCGCTCGGATGAGGGTAATCGCTTCCGCCTGCTCTGGCGGTAGAGGTGTGCCGTGCGACAGCGTGTCCAGAGCCTCGCCGATTGCCGCGTTGGCGCAGCTGTCGAAGAAGGCATAGCACCCGATGTGTAGGTACTCGTCGTAGGCTGCCTGGGTGCGTTTGTCGCTTAGTGAGCGGGCGGTGTCGTCCGTGAGTGTCCACAGACGTGGCTCGTCGACGTCGCGAGGGGGACGTTCGAGGCCGGGTGGGATGACTTCGCCGTAGTAGGTGAAGTCGACGAATTCGGCCGCGGAGGGGTCGGGTTCGTCGTCAAGCAAGTCGATAGGTGGCACAGGGGCCTCCTTGCCACCCTCCGTCGCTGTGGTCGCGTCGGTGGGAATGGACTGCTGTTGATCAGTAGTAGCGGGTGTGGCTGTCGGCTGTCGAAGCTGAGCGAGTAAGGCAGCGTTAGCCGCCAAAAACTGCTCAGTAATGCGTTGTTCCGATTCCAAAACCGCCGTACGAATCTGTTCGGCTGTGCGTTGTTCGAGTGTGGTAGCGTGAGGGTCGGCCGCTGCGGCGGATGTAGACTGCTCGGGCTGCATAGTGGGGAACTGCGTAGCTGAACGAGGGGAAGTGTCGCGTGACGCTCGAGTGCGCATGGGACGAAAAGGTAAAACTGACACCCTGCTCGACTACTAGAGTCGAGACTGCATTCGCGCGAAGCCTAGATTGGCTGAGCGCGAAAGCAGAGAGTGCCTAGGCTCGTGGCTAGCTACGGCTTATAAGGCACGGGCTAGCTAGAGCTGACCGTTGGGGAAGTCGTTGGTCGTTGGCTGCGTCTAACTGCTCGGGCAAGGTGGTTGCCCTGCAGGTGAGACGCGCCGATATTAACGGTAACAGTAACCGCTAGAGTTACTGTCCCGTACACATGATATTGGATATGCAAACCTCTAGATTCAAATCAATCTGACCATAAAATATAAAATGCATGGGCACAGAAGCATATCAAGGCCTTAGAGCAGGGAGGCAGGCAAGAGCAGCTGCACCACCCTCTTGCAAGCCACCAAGAAGATAGGAACCCAACGTTCCCTGAAGAACCACAAATGGCGCTGCATGAAATCACGACGCATATCCCCAAGAAATGGGCGGGAGGGGGCATATGTAGACCGCCGGACGAACTCCGGGTAAAACTTTAAAACCGTAACAACCGCGAGTCCGCCGCACCCATGCTTGGGAAGCGTGGAAGTGCCACAAAAATGGCCAAGCGATCAACAAGATCAACCGCCATAGGAGCCAACCGAACCCCGTCCTCAAGAGGTAATAGTCATGCGAAAACTGATTGGAAGGCGTGCCAAGGGAGGACGGAGTGCGGAGGTCAGCCTCAAGCTTAGCTTGCTTGGTGAGCCCCCATCGCCGGAATGCCAAGGACCGGAATCAAAGAGTTCCATAACCGGAACGTTGGAATTTGTGCGCGTGCACTAGTGACCGCACAACATCAACAACCAAGTGCTTATGCGGAGCCACGAAAACAAACCACACAACATCCTTAGGACGATCTTAGGCGGAGCCCCCAGACCGGATTCGGCGAACCTCCAAACTCATGTCCCTTAATTTCCCCCGCCGCCTCAGCCATGAACTCCTCCAAAACATGAACAATGCGATCATGAAGCCTAAAAATATTATGTGAGCAAAGACAACGGTGTGGCAGTTTATCTCTCAAGCTAGTAGTTGACACCAATATGGTCTTGCTTAAGGTTGTTGTCATTACAATTGAGAATGCAAGGCGCCCGCCGGCGGCGCAGCGGCGGCGGCCCCGGGGGGGGGGGTGCGCTCGCAGGCCCGTCGGCACCTACCTCTACCTCCACGCGGTGGGCGCTGGTAACCCCATAGCCGTGCCAGGCCTGGCACGGTAGGGGGCTGAACGAGGTACCGACAGCTGCGATCCGTGGGATCAGCAGCTGTCGGGAAGCCATGTACGGAGGGTTTTGGAAAAACATAATATCCGTACACCGGCACATGGATCTCCCGCTCGGGCAGTCCGATATGTCTTTTCCGCGACTAAATACTCGCAGATACTCTCCCGACGATGGGGCGGGAGCGGCGTTTGCGAAATATTTTTTTGCGAAGAAGGGTACGGACGGATCAGCGGAGGGACGAGGGTGTTGGAGCTGGCGGCGGACAGCTGGGAAGCAGCGCTAGGGACGGCGCTCGCTAGCAGCCGCCAGCCCTGCGTGAGCCTTAGATCTCCCCTGGGGGCGAGGCATGTTGCTGCGCAAGACGGAGGTTGGTCGCAGCCGGAGGAGCGGCACCGTCAGGCGGCGGCGGTCCCTAGGATCGCCCGCCGCCGGAAAAGCCCGGTACGGGGGGTTTTTGGAAAAAATCCCGTACCCACCATCTTTTGAGGACTGGCGACTCGATCCATGTGTTCTTCCAACCCCTCCCCTAGTTGGTACCCAGTTATCGATAGGCTGCCTCAGGGAGTGTGCCTAGGGTTATCGTAACGGCACACTGCTCGTAAAGGCGGCCCCCTAACAAACAACGTAAACCACCGGGGGAGGGCACGGATGGCCACAACGCGATCAGATAGGTGTTGGAAACAGACGGGACAAGGACATGGGACAGGAGAAAATCTGGCTCGGAGGCAGGAGAGCCAGCCGGACACCGTCTACAACCTAGTTCTTTTCTCTTCTCAGCCGCCGAAGGAGGAGAGAAGACTCGGCTAGGTGGCAAGCTGCGTCGAGAGGAGCGGCTAATACCTCGGGCGGGGTTGAGCACGGATCGAGGCGGGACCGACGACGACCTATGCGAGGGGGTTTTTTCACATGCCTTTCCCCCCAAGCTCTGGCACGACCGGAGTCGCACAGGAGCCGAGGTCAGGCAGGTTCGCCTCGACCAGCTCAAGCTGAACAGCCTTGCTGATCAGCGACCCCGCAGCGGCTGGAGCAGGCCGCGTATCGTGGAGACTAGCGACATCTTTTATTTCATACTGTATCCAACAAAAAAATACGCATAGATCAGAAAATTATAAATACATGGATACGGGTATGTTTTAGACGGTATCATTACTGCCATTGGAGAGGTTGGGATTAGTGGTTCACGGTCTACCTCACGCTTAGAAGTCCAACAACAAGTTGAGCATAGCAAAAGGGGGGGCCCAGAGACTCCAGCCGGTTTACCGGTATTGGAGTAAAATATTTCAATTTCAATATTTCAATGAGAGTGCAAGAGAGGAAAGTTGCGACATGTCTGACGGTTTGGTGAGTTTAACATTGGGATGTAGTTAAACGGAGGAATGGTAAATTGTGTCAGTCACCTCCCTCCACTGCACTAGGCTTAAATTGGTCTAGACAAACTAGTTCTCGCTTGCTCTCGCGTGGTCCTCGTGGTAGGCGCTAGGGCTCTCATAACGGTATGAACAAACTAACGACGCGGCTTATCTGTCCCAAGAAATCGGACCAATGCGTCGTCTAGCAAGTTAAATTAATTGTGCACACTTTACGTACTGGGAAATTCTTGTAGAACAATATCATATTGCACCCTCGAGCTAAATTGCCGTGGCAACGTAACCGATGTACGTCATCCCCGTAGAGAATTACGGATCGAAAGAGCAGCGAGTACCTTTACACCGGCTGTGATATATTGTTATAAGACAGTTCTCGTCACACACGTGTCCTCCCCCTCTTGACAGATCAATGACGCTAGCTGAAAGGCCAATCTCTAAGGTATTCTTTGCTCCTTCCAGCCTCTAGAGCAATCATTGAGACTTAGGAATGCGACCCGGATGAGCATGCATGAAGTCGTTGTACGCATGGGTATAGACAAACGCGTGCCATTGAAACGTCTCCATAAATTTCAGTGTTGCCTTCGCGCAGTGTACCTCGTTCAACCGGTGCCATACATGTGGAATGTCGTCATCGCTCAAGTGTGTCATGAACAACAAATACTCCCCACGACGACCAGTCAACGGCTTGACGCACACACTAGAGATGTGAGAGACGTTGAATTATTCGTCACCGTCTTTTGGCGTCGTAACATGGACAACAAGGCAAAGTGAACTTGTAGAGTATAGTTTTAGATTGTTTACGTGAAGCACCGGGTTAAAGCGAACTGTCGTTGGTAGCCGGAATACGTAAATGTGATTCCGAATGTGCTCGTCGACATTAAAAGGTCCAAGCCATCGATAACGTAGCTTACGGTTATGTTGTCCTCGCAAGAAGAGATTCTTTGTAACAACGGTCACCGTGTCTCCTCGAACGAAGTGCGGGCTGTCGACGGCTCACTACGAGCTTGAATCTCATCCTTGTGCAACTATAACACCAAGCATACTTGAACGGGTACTTTATGTAACAATCGTTATCGCTCCGAGCGTCTTGCGAAACTGCGATTGAAGGTCGCATGCTAAACAACATGTACGGGGCTCCTCGGAGAAAAATCAATATTACCCTCGAAGGGAGTGTGCTTACTGCTTAATTCCAAGCGCAAGGGAGGCGTTGTACATAAATTCCACTTGAGGTAACAAGGTTCTCCAATCAGATCCATCGTAGAAACGGAAACAACGGAGTAACTGCAGAATCGTGTTGTTGACAAGCTTCGTTAGGCCGTCCGTCTCCATGTGTCGACTAAAAGACATGTTGAACCGCGTTCCATGGAGTCTCCAAAGAGTCTTCCAAAAGCCACTGACGAGTTGACGGGTCGCGATCACTGACGAGCATTCCGGGCAATCCATGTAATCCATAGACTCCATGTAGAAAAAACTCACATTTCCTTCTGTTATTAATCTCTCTGTGCACGGCAGAAAAAGGATTATTCGAGTCAAATTATCGATCGCAATTGGCACATTGTCAAAGCCATAACTCACTCGCAAAAGTGTCAAGTAGTCCAGCTCGACTGTGTACCACGGTCTCGGTGGAACACGCAAAGGGTAAAAAGTCGCAGCCATTTGTGATTGAATCTTACCTCGTCGACACAAGACGCAGCGCTCTAGAAAATCTTCCACATCCTGGCGAATTCGTTTCCAAACCCTAAACCCAAACCCTAAATCATAAAACCACCAAAATCTATCGAGCGCTTTAGTAAAAGCATATGTGACTAACGTGCAACTCCTTTGTAAGCAATAACTGAGGTGACTTGTAGTTCTATAATCAATCTCAGTCGGACTTGTCATTAACTTTAACTACGCGTCTTCAAAAAATGGCTAGGACTTCCGTCGTTAATCTGTCTATGACGGAACCTCGCCATCCCAATGGAACAATGGCATGAGGTACGCAGTGTGTCTCCGACTCCACGGCCCTGCTTCGTCCATGCCTCCCTTGCGGTACGCAAGTAGTGTTATCGTGCCCGGAAACGGCTGCAAGTCCCGCATGTAACGAACTTGCAGCTTGTTCAACTTGTTCGTCGGCTGAATGGATGAACAAATGTCGCAGTTTGTTGTGGTTTGTTACGGCAAGGAACTTACATCAACCTTCAAGCTAACACCTCTAATGCTTATCCGCTTCACACGCGTCAAAAGCCTACAAATCATATGTGGAGTAAATGTTGCCACGCTCAACTGGATTGAGCTTACGCGCCCAGTAAGAGACATGTCGAAGTCCTCCTCATTGGTCTTGCAATAGGACTGCCGCACTCCCCACTTTTGAAGCATATGTAGCCACACTGCACATCGCGTCGGAGCTGACCTCCGGAAGGATCGGTGTTAAACCGTGCATACACGAAAATGGCATGAGGGGGGTTGGAACCCACGCCTCCCGAAACGGAGATGTACGCCTTATCCAAGTACCGCCCCAAGAGTCGGTGCCCGATAGGTTCATATTAAGCATATGAATTCCACGCATCCTGCAAACACTGCGACCACCTATGTGTGGAGGGCCAAGACTCCCATGGAGTCCAGCGTACATATGTGTCCATTATCAGACCCACTAAGGGATATCAACATTCCCCCTTAATGGACATCATCCCATGAACTCCGGCCGGTAGCCTCGCAGTAAACGCGGAGGCCCATACCATGTTAAACCGTGCATACACGGAAATGGCATGAGGGGGGTTAGAACCCACGCCTCCCGGAACGGAGTTGTACGCCTTATCCAAGTACCGCCCCAAAAGTCGGTACCCGATAGGAACATATTGAGCATATGAATTCCACGCATCGTGCAAACACTGCGACCACCTATGTGTGGAGGGCCAAGACTCCCCCGGAGTCAAGCGTAGATGTGTCCATTATCAGACCCGCTAAGGGATATCAACAATCGGGCATGGCGTGGAAACAAGCCTCAACTATAGAGTCTCGAAGGCTTGAAAACATACATGCGTTAGCGTGACCTTCTGCGGGTAGTACTTCCGTAGTAAGTCCGCCATTGGAGCCGTAAGATCGCTGAAACGATAGATGAGCTTGGTGTAGAAGTTGGACTGGCCAATCTTTGACACCTTCGACTTTTTTGGTCGAGACTAAAATCTTTCCGATCAAGACTATGTATCCCAAGTACTCCATCTCCTGACGACCATAGAAGTATTTCCTAAGACGCAGCTTTAAGCTCTCCTATTTAAAATGTTGAATCACAAGACGCACGTGCCCGACGTGCTCCTCCCTAGTTCAATGGTCGATGTAACTGTCATCGAGGTAGAGAGTAACGAATTTATGTGAAAGGTCGCCCGAGATGACATTCATCAACGTAGCAAGATTATTGCACAGACCGAAAGGCATGGCGACCAACTCCATCATACCATCACGTATAGGAAACGCTTTCTTGTGTACATCGTCGTCGCGAGCTCGAACTTGCCATAAATTATACGCTAAGTCGAAAGGAGTGTAAATTTCGCGTCCTTCGGCTCATCGAGTGTGTCGTCCACGCACGGAAGTGGGCGGGCATCTGTACGCTTAGCGTCGTTAAGGCTAAGGTCGTCACTATACAGTGGAAGCGGGCCATCAAATTATTAACGCATAAAAAGAATCTGCGAGCGTAATTCATTTTGACTCGGTCAAATACGCCAGCCTCCACTACGTCCACATCGTCTTTAAGCTGTCGATTTAGCTCCGCGCGCTCCGGAGTTGAAATCCATGTTTAGACGCCGACGTTTCATCGGGTAAGTCGCGTCGATGGGATGATCCCACTGTCGGCTTACATGCGGCGAGTCCACTTGATGCAGCAACTCCGGAAAGCCTTCGTAGAGCAAAGTCCGGAAGTTATTACGTTCTTTCTGTTGTAAGTTATTCTCAAGTGCGAAATTCCGCCGGTTGTTCAATAGCTAGCGTGACGTTAATCACGTAAAACTCAACGTTATATCCCTTGCTTCCGCGAGTCTTGCGCATGAACTTCTGAACTTGACTATATGACATTAGAAAACACGGTGGACGTCGCTCGTTTTTCGGTCTTGGTGTCCACAGCAACACCGTCCACTAATAAGGCGATTACGCGCGTCATGTTGGACGGTAACGAAGCATGCTAAACCACGGTACCGAGCACTATATCATCAATGTGAAAATAACGTAAGACGTAAAAAGTCCGTTGAAACACGTGATGAGCCAGCTCGAGTGGGATCTCGAAAATTGTCGAAGACGTCATGCGTTGTCCGTTGGCGAGTCGAAATGGGGTATCGACCTTGGACTTTTGTGTTGAAAGCGAAAACCGTCGTACGAAGTCCTATGATGCGAATTCGATTAATCAAAAATTGAGTTTTCACGTTTGTCTCGTTTCGAATTAGCGAGGAAGCTTCAGTGAGGTCCGTCAACATGGCTGTGGATGCGCCCGGGGAAAAAAATTCGAAGCGTAGCGATGGACTCTGTAGGTGCGTATGCTTGTACATGTACCGATGGGGATTAGCGAGGTACAATAGGACATGTAGTCGTGGATGAGTCGTTAAATTCGCAATATGCTTCGACTTTACACAATTGAACTGGCCATGGAGCCTGCGCCGTAACCTCGTGCTTGGTCGGGTCGTCCACTTATTGGCGAGTAAACAATTGTGTCCTCGCATGAAACTCGTAGTTCTACAACTTGTAGTGACGAGTAATCTCATTGAACTTAGCCAACTTTGTATGATAAGTATGGGGAAGGTGGGGTTCATCTTGGGCCGTCACACGCCTACATACCAAAATCGGACTCACCACGTATCGAACCCGCAACCTTCTGCGTGTAAGGCGTGCACTTTACCGACGCATCGGAAACAATGGTTATCGCTTAGTGGCCATCTTGCCACGAAGCTCTAAATCGGGATGAATACAACCATCGTAGATGTTGGATTTGTACGCCGACAACTCTCGACATGGAATACAATCTGATCAGCAAGCTTCAAAGGTGATTGAAGAACACCCTCTCCCAAGTCAAGTCTCTCTCCATGACAAAGTCCCTCGGTGAACACTTAGGTAAATCACCATGCGAGTTATGACCCACACCATCCGCATAGCCTTCCAAGGTTAAGTCAAATCTTGCGTGCAAAGGTTCGAAAACTGAGTCAACCATCTTCCAATCAATCGAATGTCTTGTGGTTCGATGTCTGCGATTGCTTTTTTGCTTGCTATGCTGACGATGTCATCCGACAACACATGTCACACGAGTCCCAACTAAAGTCGATGGAGGTGTCGAAGTTGCACCTTGCGCCTATGTCGCTAACAATGTCTAAAGATGGCAAGCATGCGTGGCCATATGCTCCGGCTCATCCGAAGAGCAACCTTGCCACCATCATTTAAGCTTAGAAGACGTGTCGACCCCCTCCTTACCCTTCCACTCCGGGCACTGAAAGAGCCGACCTTTCCTGTGACACTTGAAGCAAAGTCCCATGCAGAGTGACACTTGAAGCAAAGTGGTATCGTTTACGCTCTTTGATCAGTCAAAGCTCCAACGATCACACTGAAATATATCACTCGGCCATTTTTTGAAGAAGATCGACCTCTACCTTTTCGATTGCCACGACCACATCCTCGACCGGAACCATTACCACGCGGACACTTCAAATATTAAGCGTCGGAGTTGTCAGACGGGCGTTTCTTATAAAAACGGTTGCCTCCTAGGTTGTAAGTAGAAGGAGGTGCATTTCTCGCACGTCCACGATGGGGCGAAACAATTACGAGATCATATAGAAAATTCTGTAACTAACTCCACAAGCGGCATGTTTTCCCCTTTTTGCTAGGAGCGATGGGACTTGGCCTGAGTGAGAAGCTGAAAATTCGGCAATCCACTAATGAAGCGAACGTATTGGAAAATCGTCCGTACGAGGCTGTCGAGACCTCTTTCAAGTTGTTGAACTGATGGGTGTTATCGGCTTTACTCAGCGAACCTTGCATAAGTCCAATAAGGGAAGTAATCGCGTCATCCCGGATGTTGGATTGCATGGACGTCTTGCGAATCTATGTAGCCAAAGACTCGAAAGTGCATGGAATGGTACCCTACAAGTTACCATTTAGCCACCAATTGTTCAAAGCGCCAAAGAATTGAGCTGTCACCCAAACGACGGCGCTGTAAGACTGAAGATTAATGCTTAGAATGACGAAATGCTGTGCGGTTGCATCTCCAACCAATCTCCAAACTTACGCGTTTTGTCCGGACTGGCGGGTGGAGTTATTAAATGAAACTATGAAGAACAATATATCCGGTGAAAGCGGTTGTTGTCTGCATACCTTCCCTTCGATGCCAATTTAGGACTCATGAGCTGGGGCTAGTCCCTGAGCCACCAATCCCAACCTTTCCAATGGCAATAGCGATACCGTCTACAAAATACGCGTAAATCGGTACTCTCTGCACAAAAGTATGAAATACAAAATGTCGCTATTCTCCGCGATACGCGGCACGCTCTAGCCACGGCAAGGGTTGAGCAGCCATTTTGGTTAGGATGTGCTTGACGAGTCGGGCCTACTTGCCCATTGCTCATGTGTGACTCCGGTCGTGCATGAGTTGGGGGGCAATGGCAAGCGAAAACCCCCCTCGTCCAGGTCGTCGACAATCTTTTCTCGATCCACGCACATCCCCGTCCAAGATAATCGCTGCTCCTCCCGTCGCAGCTAGCCACCTAGCCTAGTCTTCCTTCCAACTTCGGAGGTCGGGAAGAAAAAATCTTAAGCCTCAAACGGTATCCGGCTCGCGCTCTTGCCTCCGTCCAAAAGCCTCTCTTGTCCCCGGTCCCTCGCTGTATAATTTCCAACACTTGTTTGATCGCGTTGTGGTCGGAAGTACCATCCCCCGGTGGTTTACGTTGTTAGGGGGCCGCATATACGCCGATGCGCCGCCGGCGGGCGCTTAGATGGCGTTAATTGTAGCCTTACGTTGCGTCTCAGTGAACGTTAAGGTCCTTACAACAAGGTTGGTTACCGGTGCCGGAACTCCCATGCTAAAATCAATAGGCGTCTCACCATAGAGCTGATTGACGTAATCCTTAATTCACATCCACACATGTCTGTTGCGAGACATAGTTTTGTGTGGTAATCAAGTTGCTACACAGCAATGTTGGTCAAGTAGCAGTGTGATGGTACGGCTGTGACGCAGCACAATAATATGATAAGCCAATCAACAATAGAGAGGATTAGGTTGCTGATGGTGGCAAGTTGCTGAGCGTTAGTTCGCCCCCCTTAACTTTGATAGGTTATGGGCCCTCTAGCTGCTAGTTGTTGGAGTCATTTGTCTTGACTGGAACCTAGAGCTTGCTTCTCGAAGAGTGGTAGACCTTTGTGGTGTCGCACGATACGTGAGGTGCGGCTGGCTCACAAAGTGGCTGGCTCTTGCTTGTGTTTGTAGCTTTACTTCGATACCCGGCTGGTAGCGACTTGTTTGTGTTGCTTGGAGCCTTGAACCCCCGAACGCCGACTCGTGTGACGTGAAGATCGGCTTGCTTCCTTTGTTATAGCTTGGCGCTTTCTGGAATTTTATTCGCTTCCGGAGCTTGTCACGCGCCACTTTCTTTTCTCGTGAAAGCCTATAGTGGTCCGGCTGAATTTTTGGAAAGGCATCTTACCACAAGTGTACTAGCACTCCTGTACGACGTCACTTGACCGACCTTCTGATACTCGTTTCTGATTGCCTTGGCTATATCGACTCCGGGAGTACAACTGCGTCTTCGGTCAGCCCTTTGTCGTCTGCTTTTCTGAGCCGTGTTGCCCGCTTCTTGATCGGTACTTGGTGCTTTTCTTGGTGGCAGTCTTCCTGATTTTCTGATGCTCTTGAGAGCGCATTCGCGCACCTTATATGGACTCCGTAAAACTACCCAAGTTCAGTGGGGAGAGACGAGATTTTGACGTGTGGAAGAAACGTTTCCGTGCATTTGGCCAGATGCAAAAGTGGGCTCCGGCTTTGTCGTCGGATGGTGCCGCTTCCCCTGAACAACAAGTCGACATGTACACCACATATATTCTTTCGCTGCTGGAGGACGATCTTTCCATTATCGAGAATGTTAGCGAGGATGACAAGACCTGCGGCCACACTGCGTGGACCGCGTTAGTCAATCATTATGAGGACGATGGTATTTATCTGTGTACGGAACTATTGCAGGACTTGGAGACGCCGCAAGCGGACGGCGAGAGCGGCATTCAATACCTGAACCGGTTAGTTCGACTGCAACGATAGCTTGCCCGAGTTGGGGACGTCGTCCACGACCGGCGTATCATCATGTACTTGGTGAAGGGCCTGCGCAGCGAATACCACTCCATCACCGACACGTGGGACGTACACGACCTCAGCATGGATACCGCCAAGCGTGAGCTTCGTCAAAAGGGCATGCGCATCGAGAGTCGTGCGTAATCACATACAACGGAGCCCCCAGCGCCTACGGCTTTTGCAGCGTCTCATGATGACGCAACGACCGAGCTTTTGAAGCGGCAAGTCTCCGAGCTCCGAGCCCACCTGAAATCTCTTCAAGGAGCTGCGACTACTCGTCGTACCTCATATGGCAGAGGCGGAGCGAGAATTATTCGTGGTGTTTGCTATGGCTGTGGTAAGAAGGGCCATCGCAGGTCCGAGTGCCCGGACAACAACACCGGAGGTAACTCTGCGCAGGTGGACTCCCCGGTTGCTTTTCCGGCGGTCATGGACGTGACGGCCACCCCTACGAGGCCATGCTCCGAGGCTCGACACATGTTCGAACGCGATGGGGAAACGTGGATGTGGTTGGCCGACAGCGGCGCTAGCCATCACATGACTAGTGTGCGCCGTGAATTCTGTGAGTATCGAGCGCTCACCGACCGGCTTTGGGTGAAGGGTATCAGCGCCCGCGCTGTCGGCGTGGGCTCGGTCCGCATCATCGTGAAGGCTGACGATGGAGAGGAAATTCCTGCCATGCTACAGAATGTGCTCCACGTTCCTGAGCTATCCCGTCGCGCGTCGTGGTCTTACCATCGGCTTTTCAGCCTCACCCAAGCTCGGCGACAAGATCATTATGTGGTGTTAGCTGATCCCGTGGACCACCTTCGTCTTTATGCTGGTCATGGTGGTGGCGTGGTGGTTCCGTTGGAGCGCGCGCATATGTTGGTGTGGTTGCCGGCGCGGGTTGCTTCGTCGAATCCGACCGCTTCGGTCGCCACTGCGCCATTGGAAAAAACATTTGTGGCATTCCCGACTCGGTCACCTTGGCGAGTCGCAATTGGACGGGCTCTTGGCCACTCAGGTGGAGGGTGTGGCATTTTCTGCGTAGTCGGGGAAGTTGGGCTTCTGTGAGACGTGTGCTGTGTGTAAGTCGCAAGTCCGCCGTATCTCGCGTGAGCCGGCTGACCGGAACGTGGGTGTCTTTGAGGTTCTCGGCTTAGATTTCTGCGGTCCTATGCGTGTTCCATCCTTGGGAGGACGGCGGTACAGCTTGTGTGCGGTTGATTTCCGGAGCCGTTTCATGCTGCATGATGCGGTCCGCTCCAAGGATGAGGCTCCCGCTTCGTTCCGTCGCATGTTGAAATTGAAATTGAAATTGTTTATAACATGTACCGTATGCGCCGGTTTACACCAAACACCGTATGCACCGGTTGCTGTCTCTGGGCCCTCCCAACTATGCAATACAAGGAACTTACAAGTCAGGGCTAGACCGTTAACCGCCTAAATCCAACCTCTTCATGGATGTTCGGGGGTTTTACTCCCCCCCGGGGAGTTGTGCAAGACGAGGCGAGGGCGGCGTGCATTCAGAGCCGTGCGGAGGGGCAATGCGTGGAGGCGCGGCGGGAGGTCGTGCGGGATTTGATGCGGTATATGAGTAGGAGATGATGCAGCTATTGGACTGTATGCGTGTGGAGTTGTGCAAGGATTCGAGACGTGTCGAGGGGCGCTTTGGAGATGAGTTTGTCAGGAGGGTCTGTGCGGGCGGTGAGTAGGGAGGTGAGACTTGTGATGGTGGAAGAGTGCGGTGTACCCGTGCGGCTCATGACGATGGGAAGGATGTCTACCACTGTGAATGGCCAGTGGCTGCGGATGGCGTTTGCAAGGGGAGTGTGTTTGGCACGTATGAGGTGAGCTGTTTGGGAGAGGTTGTTGTATGTGCAGTACTTCCATTCCCCTATCTGAATCTTTTTGATGGATGCGTAACGGCGGCGACCGTTTGTGTGACCGACGAATCGAGTTTCGAGGAGGCGGATAAAGTCGGGTTTGTGTGCGGGGGGTCGTAGAGCGGGGGGGGGGGGGAGTATCAGGTGGGAGGACGGCGGGACACGAGGTTAGTGAGTCGGACGAGAGACCTTCGTCAGCAGCAACAAGGCGGGTGGGCATGTGGGTGGGGTGAGGTGGGTGGCCGTCAAGGGGAGTGTGGGCATGAGTGGGGGAAGCAAATGATTTTATGGGTTTGTTACCGAAGTCGGCAATGATGGTTTTCCAGCGTCCACCGTTGTGGCGTTCCAGGAGGGAGAGTAGGAGTTGCAGCGCGCTGTTGTGTCGGTCATGTCTTAGGCCAGACATGGTGGGGCAGTTACCGGCAAGTGGCCGTTGCTAGTGAATTGGCCACATAGGGGGCAGCGCAGGGTGGGAATGTGAGTAAGAAGGCGGGTGTTGTGGACTCCCCACATGAATTCTTGCTTGTGGGTGAACTGGATATTTGTGAGGGTTGTGTGTTTTTTGTGGAAAGAGAAGTCGGCGCCTTCTTTAGCGGCGCGGGCAAGGAGGGCTCTGTGTTTCGTTGTTTGTGAGAGGGGTGTGTGTGTGTGTGTGTGTGTGTGTGTGTGTGTGTTTGGTGCTGTAGGTGTGTGCGTCAGCTTTGAGGTTGGTGTACTTGTAGGGTACGGGTTCCCCTAGGGTTTGTGGAATGAGGGTGTATGGCCATGTCCAGTGGCCTATCGTGACCTTTGAACCTGTGGTGTATTATGTAGCGTCGTGCGGGTGACCATCCGCGACTTGGTTAGCGAGGGTGTCTGCGAGATCATTACCTAGGGAGTGGTTGTGTGCTTTAATTTCGCCAAGGTGTGTGCGGATGCCTGCTTCGCAACGGGTTTTGAGGGTGTGTGTGATGGATAGAAGGGTGTCGCGGTGGATGGTATGTCTTTAAGCGGAAGGGCAGTTTAAGTATCCTTGTATGAGGCGGAGGGAGCACGCACTGTCTGTAAGGAGGTGGGTGCGGCCAAGTTGGAGGCCTATATCTATGCCAGCAAATTTAGCTCGATTTATTGTGTGCGAGGGAGGGGTAGAGGTCACCAGAATTTTGATGCGGGTGTCCGAGGCGGGGTGGGTGGCTGCTGCTCCGAGAGGGGACGAGCCTCCTTTTTTTGAGCCGTCTGTGTAGACGAAGTCCTGCCAGTTCCAAGCAAGAGTACCTCTGGTGGGGGGGGTGTTAGTTGCACGCGTTCCGGGAGGGGATATGTGATGGGATGAGTTGGGTTTGGGGGGAGGTGGTATATGCCTGCCGAAAGGGGTGAGTAGGTGTCGAAGAGGTGAAGAGGAGGGATGGTGATGGCGGGGTTGGGGAGGTGAGTGTCGTAGACAGATTCGAGAGTGTTGTTTGGTGCGGTCATGGCGGTGTGTGATGGGAGGGTGGAGAGTGCGAGGGGTTTCGCGACGAGGTAGATGTCGACCCTCCATCGTGTGCCGAATGGGGTAGAAGTGGGTTCGCCAGTATGTTGGTCGGGGGGTAAGAAGGTGTTTGCGTCATTGGGGAGGGTTTAGAGGTGGTGGGTGCATGGGGAGGTGATGTATTTGGAGTGGCGGTAGGGTGTGTGTTCCCATCGGGGGAGGATGAGGATGGTTGCGTTGGGTGTGTGAGGGGCTGTGAGGTGTGCGCGGGTGATTGCGTGTTCCATGGCGCGGCGCATGCAGTCGTGGTCGTATTTTGGGTTGGCGATGTTGGTGCCTTGCCAGGTGTGTGGGGCATTGCTGCCGCTAGATGAGAAGACCATGTCTTCGGGGTATAGGGAGTGGTAGGTGTGGGAGTGGAGGGGTTTATTGAGGGGGTCGGAGTAGAGTTTTGTCTGTATGTGGAATGTGTGGCGGAGAGCTGTGAGTAGGTCTTCTCTAGTGGCCCATCTATTACGGGTGGTGGTGGCGGGTGTGGGTGAGTGGATTTCTGAGCGGGAGCCTAGACGGGTGAGGAGGTGATAGACCTCATTTTCGAACGTGTGCTGCGAGAGGTCGGGGCGGAAGAGTTGGAAGAGGTGGCGGACGCGGGGGCCGTTAAGGGTGGTGAGCGCGCGGCTGTCGGGAGTGCAGAGCACGGTGGTGTCATGATGGAGTTATGGATGTGTGTGGATGGCGAATTTACCGGTAGGGAGCATGTCGAGGTCATGGTGGATGGGGTCGTGGTTGAAGGTGATGAGGGGGTGTGACCATGGAGGGGGTCCAGGTTTTGGCAGTATGGGTGTGGTGGAGGGGACAAAGCCGGAGTTAAATGCGGTGAGTGCGGTGGGGCCGGAGGGGGTCTCACTGATGGTGTCGTGTAGCTGTAGGCATGGGGCCCACTGGACCTCGTGTAGGCGGGTGAGGTCGTGGTGTTGGCCGCGAGCACACCAATCGCACTGCCATGTGGCGGGTCCCTGAGTTGGGCGGCATTGGGAATGTACGGCAAAGTGCGGGCATGTGCAGCAAGTGGAGGTGGGTTCTGTGTGCAGTGGGTCATGACAGATGGAGCAGGCGGCGGGGGAGGGGGTGGGGAGGCATACCGATGTGGGGGTGGAGGAGATGAGGCGGAAGCCGTCGTCGAGTTGTAACTGAATGTCCCATTCCGTGAGGTGTTCCGGGGCCCATTCTACCATGTACTGCGTTTGGCCGTATTCTGTGTCCCTGTGTTTGGAAATGATGCGCGTTACGTCGCAGGGGGGATAGTGGTGGTCGGAGGGGGTGAGGTATTCTGTGTCTAAGTGTGTGGTGGGTGGGGTGGGGGTGGAGTGTGTGGTGCGGGAGGTGTAGATGCCGGATGAGAGGGTGGGGGGTGAGCGAGGGAGGTGTGGGGAGAGGAGGGGAATCCATGAGGGGTGGACAGTGGTGGAGGGGGATGCTTGCCTAGGGGTGAGTTGTGTGATGGGGGGACGGTTGTGGATAGTATTGGAGGGTTCGGTGAGGATTGCGGCGAGAAGGCGGGTGGGGACTGAGAGTGGGGTGGTGGACCCCGTGAGTGCGGAGATGGATTTGCAGGATTTGAGGATGAAGGAGGATGAGGTGGCTCGGAGGAGGACTTGTGGCCATGTGGTGATGTTATTTTTCCATAGGGGGGTGAGGCGGGGGAGGAGGGAGGCGTGTGTTTTGCGGGGAGAGAAGTCGCAGTAGGCTTACCTATATGTGTGAGAGTCGGTGATGTGTGTGGCTTTGTCTCGGAGTGAGGCAAGGAGGGTGTTGTCGTGGTTGGTGAAGTGGGCGCGGAGTGTGGAGGCGGTAGGGTTGGTGAGAGAGAGTGGAGGGATGTTGTGGAATAGGGTGCTCGCGTCGCGCTGGGCTGTGACTAAGCATTTGAGTGTGGGTGGGGTGTAACGGGTTGACATGATGGATTCCGAGGGCCAGTGGGAGTACGTGGTGGATATGGTGCTGATGTGTGCGCGGGCCATGTGGCTTCGGTAACCTGAGGTGTTCATGATTTTATGTAGGTGGCAGACTGTGAGTTGGGCGGCGTGGGCTTTGAGGGCGGGGAGGCCGTATCCGAGGTCGAAGGTAGAGCGGTGGAGGGCGGTGCGGGGAAGGTTACTTACCGAGGAGACGGGGGAGCGGAGTGCGCGGCAGATTTGCCCTTCGAGAGTGTCGAGTTGAGAGTCGGTGAAGAGGCCGAGCTGGAGCGTGAAGTGTTTGCTGATGAGGAGTCCACGGATGACCCTGATTCTGCGGGATTGTGTTAGTGGGGAGGTGGAAAGGGCGGTGATGAGGGATGCTGTGGTACGTTTTATTTCGTTCCAGTGTTTGGTGAAGGTGAGGGAGGTGTTAAGCTCTACCCCGAGACGCGGTATGTGTCGGAGGGGCCAATGGAGGGGATGGGGGCCGGGGCGGAGTTGATGGTGATGAACTGAGTTTGTAGGCGAGATGCGAGGAAGGCAGTGTTGGCTAGGGTAAGGGCGTTGCCCGTGCGGGTGATACATCATTTGCGGATGTTGATGGTCATACCCGTGTAGGCGCTGAAGAGGGAGAGTTTCCTGAGCTGGATTACCATGTTGGGGGTCGAGCCCGTGGCGAGGCTGAGGTCGTCGGCGAAGCCGTGTCCTGGGTATGTGGCTGTGGGTTCTGTGGGGTCGACGTTAGTGGCGGGGGGGCATGGGCGATAGCCCCGGCTTCCCACCGTGAGCCATCGAAGGAAGGGTTCAAGGAAGAGGGTGAATAGAAATGGGGAGAGGGTGTCTCCTTGTAAGGTTCCGTGCTTTATGTTGATGGAAGGGGTGGGGCCATGTGGTATAATATAGTCCGTGGTGGAAACCCCGTAGAGGTGTTCGCATGTGTCTACAAAGTTGGGGGCATACCGAGTTGACGCATGTGTTTGAACATGATGCGGTGGTCCGCGGCGTTGAAGGCGCCCTTGAAGTCAGCGTACATGACGTAGATGTCATTTTTGTGGAGTTTCGCGTCCTCCCTCGTCATAATGATGGAGGAGAGGGCGTCGTGGATGCTGCGGTGTTGTCGGAAGCCGTCTTGTTGGTCGCTGAGAATGCCGTGGGTTTTGGCGTACTTTGAGCCTGCATCTTTGATTAGTGCTGTCCATAGTCTAAGGAGGTTATTCATGAGGGCGATAGGGCGGTAGTTGTCGAGGAGGGAGGGGTCACCTTTTTGTGTAGCAGGCAGTTTGTGCTGTGGCACCAGTCAGGAGGAGTGTAGGACTTGTGGGCGAGGAGGGAGAGGAGAGAGAAGAGGGCGGAGCGGGTCGCCGGTGGTAAGAATTTGATTATTTCATTGGGGATACCGTCGGGGCCGGGGGCTTTGCCAATGCCTAGGGAGTGAAGGGTTTAATCGAAGGTATCGCGGGTAATCATGTCGGCGAGGGTGAGAGAGGGGTCTCCGCGGGGTTCGATGGTAAAGTTGTCGGGGTTGTCTGGGAGTTCCCAAGGGGGGGTGGGCATGTCGTGTGGGGTGGCGCGGCCGAGTTCGGTGGCGAAGTGAGAGTGTACCGCTTCTAGGACGGCGGAGGGAGAGGTTGCGGTAGTTTTATCAGGTTTGGTAATGCGGTGGAGGGTCGAGGTGGCGCTGGTGGGGGGTAGGAGGCCGCTTTTAATTTTCAAGCGGCGGTGGGAGTATTTAGGGCAGGAGTCGGAGGCCGTATTGGCTCGAGTTTTCATTTTTCTCAGCTTATCTGTGGTGGTGGTGCGTAGGAGGTGGCGTATGCGTGCTTGGCACTATTGTTTGATGGCGGCAGGGGTGAGATAATCGGTTGTGTTAAAGAGGGCTTGGGCGAAGGGGAGTGGGCCGCTGTTCGTACTACACTTGCGGAGTTTGAGTATGTGACTGCGTGTTTTTTTTGTAAGCCAGATAGGGTCGAGGGACGCCTGCGGTGGGCGGGGTTTTTTGGCGGGGAGGAGAGGCCAAACTGTGGGAGCGTGGTCCATGTGTTGGGAGAGGAGTGAAGTGAATTGTGAGGCGAGGGTGTCAAGAGTGTCGGGGGAGGCTGAGGTATGTGGGGTGTTGAGTATTTCTGCGTGGAGGGCTGCCGTTTGATTGATGAGGTCGGGGGTGCTGGATTGGTACGCTTGGATGTGGTCATGTGTGAGGGGAAGTCGAAAGTTGAGTTTGCGCGTCGTGTGGTGTGTGTGAGGGTGGGTATGGGGAGGGGGGATGTGCCATAAGAGAGAAAGGGGCGGGAATTACGAGGCGGATTGCAAAGCGGTCAGTGAAGTGGGAGGGTGAGGGGAATACCGAGCAAGAGGACGGTGGGAGGGTGGGAGGTGTAGGGGGCGTGGAGAGCCAGTGGTCAAGGCAGCCTCCGCTGCGGGGGAAGGTAGGGATGGGGTCGTGGAGGGGTTGGAGGTGGGGTTCTAGTAGGGAGGTGAAGGCATGGTGACCTGTACATTTGGTGGTGGTTGATTGGAAGTCCCCTCCCCATAGGGCGCGGTGGTGCGGGTGGGCGTCTGCCAGGCGGAGGCCCCATGCTGCAACTTGAGCATATAAGCGGTTCAGTTGGGGGTTGTGGAGCTGGGGCATGTTTGCTCCTATGAGGAGGTAGGGGGTGCTTGAATGAGGGACGAGTTTTAGTCCGGCGATATGGGGATGAGGTGGGGGGGCGGGGTTAGGATAGTGGCAGACTGGAATGAGGCTCTGCGGACCGCGAAGAGAACGCATGCGTTGGGTAGGGGCACATGCGAGTAGTAGGGTCGGGAGCTTTTGAGGTGGTATTGGGGGAGGGCGATACGCCAACGGGATTTGTGGGTGGCATGGTTGGTTTCGGTGAGTATGAGGACGTCCGGGTGGTGCGAGGTAGAGAGGTGTTCGACATCCATAATGGAGGTGTGCAGGCCGCGGGTGTTGAGGGTGATGAGGTGGAGTGGTTGTGATGTGTGGTGTGGTAGAATGGGGGAGGGGAGGAAGGGGGTGGTGTTGGGAGGGTCGTCGGGGGGGTGGTCGAGGGGAGGAGGTTGGAAGGGAGAGGGGAGGGGAGGAGGGGAGGGGGGGAGGGGGAGGCGAGGGGTAGGTGGTGGGGGGAGGGGCGGGGGTGGGAGTTGGGGGGCGGGTAGGTGGTATTGGGGGGTGGAGGGCGGCGAGTAGTTGGGGTCGTCCCTTTGGGAGGGGAGCGGAGCGGAAGGTGTGGTTCCAGAGGAGGGTGTGGAGGGAGTATACCGAGGTCCGGGGGTCGAAAGAGGGGGGGTTGTATTCTCGGTCTGGGGGGGCTGTGGTAATAAAGTAGGTGTGTAGGAGGGCGTGGGTTCCGCACGACCAAGCCCTGTCGTTGTCGTTTTGGCGAGGGGGGTTAAAAGAGCGAAGGTCGCCGACGGGTGGGGGGGGGAGGAGTTCCAGTCGGAGAGGAGATTGAGAGAGCGGGCGAGGAGGTCGGGCGAAGGGGGGGGGTGTAGAGAGTCAATCCAGGTAGCGGAGGAGTGGGTCAAGTGGAGGAGGCCGAAGTGAGAGTTTTGCCATATGAGGACTAGGAGAGAGTGGTTAGGCGTACCCGGGCGGGGGGGGGGAGCCTCGGTTAGAGAGGTTAGTCCATTGGCAGTCGTATTGGGAGTTGTGGTGGTAATTGTCGACTTCGTTATTAGTGATAACTGTACATGAGGCGGTGGGAGTGGAGTGGAGTGTTGTTAATGTTGTAGCAATACAGTAGAGGTTGGAGAGGTCATGGTATCGGCCCCATTGGAAGGAGAGGATTGCAGAGGAATCGAGGTAGCCGATGGGTGTAGGGAGGCCGTATTCAAGGTTTAGGTCGAATTAGTAGTTATGTAAAGTTATGCAACAGGTGCGGGGAGTAAAGTGGGCCGGGAGTGTTGATTGTAGCATGGTGTTTACAGTGTGACTGCGGGTATCGGGCTGGGGGGTGTGGGGTTGGGTGTGGGGTCTAACCTCGGGGTTGTCCTGTGGGGGACTTGTTGTAAGTAATACCGCATACGTATTAGTTGCAGATAGCTACTGTAAGCTACTCTAGATATGATTAGTACATGTCTAGATCGGACATACCGATAAACTGTTTGACTCGGTACAGAGCTGTCGCTAGGCTACAGCTCTCCCACTTCTGTTGTCCCAACACCACGCATGTAGGCTGGTTGTCGCCGTAACTGTTCCGTTTGCGGGACTGTGACTGTAACTACGTTTGCGTACGTTATCTTCCACACTAACTGTGTTTGCATGGTTCAATAGGTTATGGGCCCCCGCCTCACGTCACTCACCCGCGACAACCTGGTTCGGCGAGCTGCGATCGACAGCTCTCCCGCAGAAGGCAAGTTTCCTTAGACTCCTAGTACTTTCAACCTGTAGTCGGCGGTATCGCCAGTATAAACTGCGATTTTAAAACCCGCCACCACCCCTCTCAAGTCAGCCACCCGACGGAGATAGCCAGCCACCCACACCGACGCACTCGTCGTGTGTGGACAGGGTGCACACAGGTCCAAGCTGGAGAACGGGGGGGTGCACTGTCGGGTGAATACGCATCCACAGGTCGCACGCCAGCCGTAGCTTACCTTTTATTTTTATTTTTATCCTAGCCTAGCGCATCAGCCACCAGCGCAGCGCTCCACCTGTCCTGGCCTTGGCCTCGACTTGTGCCCCACACTGGGTGGAGGATACAGAAAAGGTGCTCTGAGACACCCCGGGGCTACAGGCCGAGGGGTCGGCGGGCATCAGGCCGTCTCTTAGCATACCGCTGTTAGGCACGAGTCCGGCTAGCAGTTTTTACCGCTGCATGTTTTTTCGTCCAGCTCTTTCTTTTTTTTCCCTCTGTCGAAATGGCGCAGAAAAACCCGCCTGTTTCACCTGCTGATTCCCCTGAGTCAGGCTCTCACCAGAGCACCCTCGATCACCCCCCGGATACTCTCGCGCTACTCGTTGCGCAAGTGGCGAGCATAACAGCTCGTCTCGACTCGCAGTCGGCCGAGGGTGCTGTTGCTGCTGCGGGTGCTAATCCGCACCCCCCTGTAGCTCAGCGCCGCCACGATGCCCCACTCGAACCCGTCCGGGACAGCCACGACGGCCACACCCTCCACCTGCGTGAACATACCCAGCCTCGTTTCGTAACCCCGGACGCAGAAACACTCTTTCCTGCAGCAGCCCCTGTTGGCGACCCCACAGTCGCACAGCGCCGCCACGATGCGCCCCGCGAGCCCGCGCGTGCCGATGCGCACTACGACCCCTCGCGTCACGCCATCCGGGTTGATCACCTCCCACCACCTCCCCCCTTCCCCCACGCCGGATATGCCCTTCATCACCCCGGCCCCCATATCCCGGAGGCGCCCTCTCATCTCATCCCCCCTACCGTGACCACCCGCACTCGTACGGCCCGCCGCGTCCCATGGCCGGCCGCTCTCCCTTTCCCGGTGGCCCACCTCCTCCCTTTCATGGCTGGCACTCTCCCCCACTCCAACATGGCGACCCCACCCCCCGGGGCCGTCGTCGCCCCACTATCGACCCGGTGGTCATCAACCGGGCGGCACACGAAGCCCCCGGCTTCGACAAGGACGCCCTCAACCGGTCCATGAAGATGTCGGTCCCCGTCATGTGCCCGACCACGGACTTTAAGCAATGGAAGAGGACCTTCCTTAATTTCCTCTCCATCAAGGCCGCATACCTCATTCCTCAGCTGGCCATCCGCGACTCCGGCGTCTGGCTCGACGAACAAGCGCAACACTACGCCTACACGCTGCTCCTCCATGCAGCCAGCGCGAATAAGCGCGCTGACCAAGCCATGAAATGCGTTTCTCCAGCACGCCCTGACTGCGCCGCTGCCGCGTGGGACATCCTTTGTGAACGCCTCGACTGTCGGTCTTTTGCTCGCTCCTTGTCCCTCTTGGACAATCTGACGGTCAGACAGCGCCCTGGTCAGTCACTCAGTGACTATGTCCACTACATGCGCCAGACCTTTGACGAGTACAACGACACATGCCAGTTGGCTGATGGCTCCGTTGCCATCCACCCCCACCACCTCGGTCTCCTCATGCTGCGCGGCATTTCTAGCAGCGGCCCACACGGTCAGGCGAAGCAATGCGTCATCAACGCCTTCGACACGGACTACATCATGTCGGCTGATGAAGTTATGGCCAGCATTCTACACCTTGCGCACAACATGGAAGACAACCCTGCTCCGGACGCAACCGCTCCGGACATATCACCTCCTCCCATCTCCGCGTTCGTCGCTGCGGGCCGCGGCTCGCACAGCGGTCGAGGCCCACCACACCGTAACCCTCGCGGCCATCGACCCAACAAGTGTGGCGTTTGTGGCAGCCTGCACCATCTCATGTCCGCGTGCACTGCCACTGATGACGCTATCCTTAAGTGGAATCTCGCCAAGCGTAGGCTGACAGTCCAGAAGTACGGCGCCGCCGACGGCACCCCCTCTGCTCACGCTGCGCTGCTGAGCGACGTCCCTGCCGACGACGCCCCCGCCGATGACACCGACTGCCTACCCACCCTCGCGGACTGCGCCGATGACTACGCTGACGACGAGGTGAGTGTCCCATTCAGCTCTGTGGCATTCTCCTCTTCCCTCGCCCCGGGTCGTAATCTGTCAAAGTTTTGGGTCGTTGATTCCGCCTGCTCGATTAACCTCACTGCGTTCCGAGATGACTTCGCGAAATTCACGCCCCCCTCCGCTCCCTCTCGCGTGGGCGGTGTCGGCGTTGACGTTAAGGGCATTGGCTCAGTGCGAATTTCTGTCAGACTTGCCTCTGGCCAGCTCATTCACCGCACTGTGTATGCACTCTACACCCCTGACCTATCATCTCGTTCAGCACAGCGTATCGGCAGACTCCTTAGTGTCAGCTGGATGCAAACTCACAGCGGTTGTGAATTCATATTCCCCTCCAACTCTGACACTGGTTTGCTTTTGGTACCCACAGGCATGGGTGTGCTAGAACCGTCCGGAAACGGTCTCTACCTCCTTCCCCACCAGCCGGTCCTCCCTTCCAGCCCATCCGCACCGCCGGCACTTGACCCCTCACCTCAGGTTGCCCTTACTGCCCAGTGTGATCCCGTCCTATGGCACCGTCGATATGGCCACCTCAAAATGCAAAGCCTTCAGGCCCAACATACTCACGGTGTCCCGACTAGCCCTGTGTTAACTAGCGTTGTAACCAAAGTTTCGTGCGACTCTTGTCTCCTTCACAAAGCCACAGCTGCACCACGCAACACAGCCGCTTGCGCGAAGCCATCCCACCCCCTCCTCAACCTGTCCGCTGACCTCTGGGGCCCGGTCAATGTCCCCTCCCCACATGGCCTCCGATACTGCTTGCTCGTCATCGACCACCACACCAACTACATGTGGGTGCGGTTCCTTAAGTCTAAAGACGACGCATGTTCGGAATTGGAAACCATCCTCTTGGACATCAAACACCTGCATGCCCGCCATCACTCCTAGACAGGCGCGTTCGCACCGGTCCTCAAATTTGACTCAGACTCTGTGTTTGAAGCTGTTGTCACTCGCCGGATGTGCGCACACCTCGGCTTCGGGGTACAGTTCTCTGCCCCATACGCCCACCACATGCTCGGCAAGGCCGAACGTCCCTGGCGCACCATCCGGGACAATGCATCGGCGATGCTCCACAACATGGCCGTTCCCAACTCCCTGTGGTCGTGCGCTGTCAACACTGTTGTGTACCTTCGCAACCGCACGTGCAGTCGCTCGGTCGGACCTAATGGGGGCGCCCCCCTCACACTTCTTACATCGCCAGTGCCCAACGCCTCCAAGTTCCGCGTCTTCGGCTGCGCCGTTTTCGCCAAGGTCCCCGACAAACAACGTCGGAAACTCAGTGAAAAAGCATTTCGCGGCGTCATGGTGGGCTATCCCCCTGACGCACCCGGGTATCGTGTCTACAATCCGGAAACGCGTCGCATCACCACTTCCGTACATGTTGTCTTTCAGGAAGACACCCCAGGCTTCGACACACACCCCTCCGTCGACTCGGCCATCACCGACTCCTCGGACGACGTCCCCGCAGACACACCCCTACCCCCCCCGCCAACCCCTCGCCATGCTCGGCTCCGCTCCCACCCCATTCGCTACGGCGATATGGTTGCCCACCTGTCCGACTACCCACCCACACTCGTGACGGCGTGTTGTGATCCTGAACAAGGAAAAGCTCAAGAGGACATCTTTGAGCACCCTCACGTCCCCGACCTTGTCACTGGTCCCCCACACACACCTGCCGGCACGTCCCCTACTGCCATCGCCCTCCTCTCCGCCCGAGAGTGTGCGGAACCAAAATCCTACCGAGCTGCGCTGGACAGCGCCCAAGCCCCCCAATGGCAAGCCGCTATGCAACAAGAGTATTCCTCCCTCATCAGCAACGGCACGTGGGACCTTGTGGACCTCCCCCCCGGCCGCATGGTCGTTAACAACATGTGGATCTTTAAAGTCAAGTCGGATACAACCGGCGACGTCTCCCGCTTCAAAGCGCGGTTCGTCGCCAAGGGGTGCAGTCAACGCGCTGGACTGGACTACACGGAGACCTTCTCCCCGGTCATCCGCATGGCCAACCTGCGTCTCTTCCTAACCATTGCAGCCGCCCGCGACCTTGAACTCTGCCAGCTTGACATCGACACAGCGTTTCTCTACGCCCCCATCCGGGAGGATGTGTACATCCGCCAGCCCCTCGGCTTCACCGATGGAACGTCCAAGGTTTGTCACCTCAAGCGTTGCCTCTACGGCCTTAAGCAGTCCCCCCGCGAGTTCAACATGCTACTTCGTGCGTGGCTCGTCGACCATGGATGGCAACAATGCGTCTCCGACCCGTGCATCTACATCTATCGCGCCGGCCACGTCTTCGCCATGATCGCCCTGTACGTCGATGACATTCCCGCGGCCTGCAATGATGCCACCTGGCTCGCATCGTTCAAAGCCCAACTCGGAGCACGGTTCAAAATCAAGGACCTAGGCGACCTCTCCCAACTCCTCGGCATGCACATTACCCGCGATCGCTCCACGCGCACAATCTCGCTGGACCAGTCCCAGTATCTGCGCGACATACTCGCCAAGTACGGCATGTCTGACTCTAAGCCGTCGTCCCTTCCGATGGACCCAGGCTTCCTCGCCGGCCTTGCACACTTGAACTCGCCCTCTCTCACAGGAGTGGCCAAGGACGTCTACCCAAGCCTCCTGGGCAACCTCCAGTACGCCGCCGTTTGTACACGCCCCGATGTCTCCACGGCGTTAAGCATCCTCGGCTCTGCCCAAGCCTCGCCCACCGAGGCACACTTGCAAGCTCTGAAAAAGGTCCTCCGCTACCTCCATGGCACCATCAACATGCGCCTGACGTTGGGGGGGGACCTGGACCACAGCCTCCAACTCACAGGCTTTGCCGACGCTGATTGAGCCAACGACAGCAGCACCCGCAAGTCTCGCTCCGGCTATCTCTTCACCCTCGGACGCGGGCCAATCAGTTACAAGTCCAAACAACAGACTTGTGTGGCTCAATCCACGTGTGAAGCCGAGTACTACTCTGCGGCTGACGCCACCAAGGAGGGACTCCACCTCCGACAACTTCTGGGGGAAATCTTCGACTCCCCCATCACCGAAACCACCACCATCTGGGAGGACAACCAAAGCGCCATTGCATACTCCCAGAATGCCTTGGTCAGCGAGAAGACTAAACACATCGGCCTGAAGTGGCACTTCCTCAAAGACCACGTGGAGCAAGGGACCATCAAGTTGAGGTACCTCCCCACTGACCAGATGGTGGCGGACATGCTCACCAAACCCCTCCCAGGACCTGCACTAGCACGACACCGAAGTGCGATCCTTGGAGGACAAGACCCAATGCAACGCTTCATCCCGTAGCTACCTTCAGGGGGAGTGTTGTAAGTAATACCGCATACGTACTAGTTGCAGATAGCTACTGTAAGCTACTCTAGATATGATTAGTACATGTCTAGATCGGACATACCGATAAACTGTTTGACTCGGTACAGAGCTGTCGCTAGGCTACAACTCTCCCACTTCTGTTGTCCCAACACCACGCCTGTAGGCTGGTTGTCGCTGTAACTGTTCCGTTTGCGGGACTGTGACTGTAACTACGTTTGCGTACGTTATCTTCCACACTAACTGTGTTTGCATGGTTCAATAGGACTAATGATGACGTTCGGCCGTGTCGGCCGGGGGTGACCTGTGTGGGCTGTTGGGGCCGTGGGAGGGGGGGGGTGACAGCTAGGAGGTTACGGGTCTCCTCTAGGTCTTCCTCCAGCAGGTCATCGTATTCATCGAGGGTGTAGTCATCGCCGTCCTGTGAGAAGGGGGGTAGGGGAAGGAGGGCGGGGTCGAGTGAGGAATGGGGGACGGAGGGGGAAACCGGTGGGGGGTTCGGCGCGGGGGTGTGAGGGGGGGTAGTGTGGTTTGGCGTGGGGAAGAGGGAGGGGTGTGGGGGGGCGCGCGGGGGAGAGGATGGGGAGGTTTTCTTGCGGGAGGGGCGGGAGTGTTTGGTGACGCCGGCCTAGGGTGTGGGTTTGAGTGAGGGGTCGGTGGGGGGACGAGGGTAGGGGGGGGAGTCCGCATGGTCGGTTGGGGGGGAGGTGGGAGGGTGTGTGTTGCGAGACATGGTTTTGTGTGGGAATCAAGTTGCTACACAGCAATGTTGGTCGAGTAGCATCGTGATAGTACGGCTGTGACTCAGCACAATAAGATGATAAGCCAATCAACAATAGAGAGGATTAGGTTGCTGATGGTGGCAAGTTGCTGAGCGTTAGATATCATCTAAAGGCTCAGAATATATGTTGGCGTCTGCTCACCACAAGGTGAGTGCGTGTCCCGTGATAGGCAAGTGCTAGGCTCTTGCTGAGGGTGAGATGACATGCAGTGTCACTCACCGAGTGTAAGCATTCCTTATCGCCCCCTCAACTTTGACAGGTTATGGGCCCTCTAGCTGCTAGTTGTTGGAGTCATTTGTCTTGACTGGAACCTAGAGCTTGCTTCTCGAAGAGTGGTAGACCTTTGTGGTGTCGCACGATACGTGAGGTGCGACTGGCTCACAAAGTAGCTGTCTCTTGCTTGTGTTTGTAGCTTTACTTCTATACCCGGCTGGTAGCGACTTGTTTGTGTTGCTTGGAGCCGGCGTGAACCCCCGAACGCCGACTCGTGTGACGTGAAGATCGGCTTGCTTTCCTTTGTTATAGCTTGGCGCTTTCTGGAATTTTATTCGCTTCCGGAGCTTGTCACCCGCCACTTTCTTTTCTCGTGAAAGCCTAGTGGTCCGGCTGAATTTTTGGAAAGGCATCTTACCATAAGTGTACTAGCACTCATGTACGACGTCACTTGACCGACCTTCTGATACTCGTTTCTGATTGCCTTGGCTATATCGACTCCGGGAGTACAGCTGCGTCTTCGGTCAGCCCTTTGCCGTCTCCTTTTCTGAGCCGTGTTGCCCGCCTCTTCACCGGTACTTGGTGCTTTTCTTGTTGGCAGTCTTCCTGATTTTCTGGTGCTCTTGCGAGCGCATCCGACGTACATGCTATGGACTCCGTAAAACTACCCAAGTTCAGTGGGGAGAGACGAGATTTTGACGTGTGGAAGAAACGTTTCCGTGCATTTGGCTTGATGCAAAAGTGGGCTCCGGCTTTGTCGTCGGATGGTGCCGCTTCCTCTCAACAACAAGTCGACATGTACACCACATATATTCTTGCGCTGCCGGAGGACGACCTTTCCATTATCGAGAATGTTAGCGAGGATGACAAGACCTGCGGCCACACTGCATGGACTGCGTTAGTCAATCATTATGAGGACGATGGTATTTACCGGTGTACGGAACTATTGCAGGACTTGGAGACGCCGCAAGCGGACGGCGAGAGCGGCATTCAATACCTGAACCGGTTAGTTCGACTGCAACAACAGCTTGCCCGAGTTGGGGACGTCGTCCACGACCGGCGTATCATCATGTACTTGGTGAAGGGCCTGCGCAGCGAATACCACTCCATCACCGACACGTGGGACGTACACGACCTCAGCATGGATACCGCCAAGCGTGAGCTTCGTCAAAAGGGCATGCGCATCGAGAGTCGTGCGCAATCACATACAACGGAGCCCCCAACGCCTACGGCTTTTGCAGCGTCTCATGATGACTCAACGACTGAACTTTTGAAGCGGCAAGTCTACGAGCTCCAAGACCAACTTAAATCTCTTCAAGGAGCTGCGACTACTCGTCGTACCTCATATGGCAGAGGCGGAGCGAGAATTATTCGTGGTGTTTGCTATGGCTGTGGTAAGAAGGGCCATCGCAGGTCCGAGTGCCCGGACAACAACACCGGAGGTAACTCTGCGCAGGTGGACTCCCCGGTTGCTTTTCTGGCGGTCATGGACGTGACGGGCAACCCTGCGAGGCCATTCTCCGAGGCTCGTCACATGTTCGAGCGCGATGGGGAAACGTGGATGTGGTTGGCCGACAGCGGCGCTAGCCATCACATGACTAGTGTGCGCCCTGACTTCTGTGAGTATCGAGCGCTCACCGACCGGCTTTGGGTGAAGGGTATCAGCGCCCGCGCTGTTGGAGTGGGCTCGGTCCGCATCATTGTGAAGGCTGAAGATGGAGAGAAGATTCCTGCCACGCTAAAGAATGTGCTCCACGTTCCTGAGCTATCCCGTCGTGCGTCGTGGTCTTACCATCGGCTTTTCAGCCTCACCCAAGCTCGTCGACAAGGTCATTTTGTGGTGTTAGCTGATCCCGTGGACCACCTTCGTCTTCATGCCGGTCATGGTGGCGGCGTGGTGGTTCCGTTGGAGCGCGCGCATATGTTGGTGTGGTTGCCGGCGCGGGTTGCTTCGTCGAATCCGACCGCTTCGGTCGCCACTGCGCCATTGGAAAAACGGTTGTGGCATTCTCGACTCGGTCACCTTGGCGAATCGCAATTGGACGGGCTCTTGGCCACTCAGGTGGAGGGTGTGGCGTTTTCTGCGTCGGGGAAGTTGGGCTTCTGTGAGACGTGTGCTGTGTGTAAGTCGCAGGCCTGTGGGCTCACCTATGGCGGTCGATGCTTTGAGCAATTGTGTGAAGATGTCGACATCAAGGTTGCCTCCCGGTCTAGTGCCGTACCAAAGCTTGATCGGCAACTTGTTGAACGCTTCCGTAAGCACACGGCCCGACATCACCATGGCTGTTAGCCACCTTAGTAGGTACATGTCCGACCCCTCTCAGTCACATTGGGAGCAAGCCAAGAGGGTGCTCCGCTACCTCAAGGGGACCGCAGAGTCGGTGTTGATGTACGGTGGCGCACCCTCATCAAAGGTGGTAGGATGGTCAGATTCTGACTACGCGAGTGATATCGGCGAGCGGCGCTCTCGCACGGGGTATGTGTTCATGCTCAACGGTGCAGCGGTGAGCTGGAAAAGTCAGCGGCCACAAACTGTGGCGTTGTCGACAGCGGAGGCAGAGTATATGGCGCTGACTGCGGCCACTCAGGAGGCGATGTTTTTTAAGCAACTACTCCACGAGTTTCACCAAGACCCCGGGTCTCCCATCACAATCCACGAGGACAATCAGAGTTGTATTGCACTCAGCAAGAATAGCATGAAGACCGGACGCAGCAAGCACATGGACGTGAGGTACCACTTCTGTCGGGAGAAGGTGGAGAGCGGAGACATCGAGGTGCAATATTGTGCGACGGAGAACATGCTTGCTGATGTGCTTACCAAGCCATTAGTGAGTGCAAGGCACGGCATGTTGTGCAATGCCATCATGGGATTGCCTGCGTAGCAAGGGGGAGTGTTGCGAGACATGGTTTTGTGTGGTACTCAAGTTGCTACACAGCAATGTTGGTCGAGTAGCATCGTGATAGTACGGCTGTGACTCAGCACAATAAGATGATAAGCCAATCAACAATAGAGAGGATTAGGTTGCTGATGGTGGCAAGTTGCTGAGCGTTAGATATCATCTGTAGGCTCAGAATATATGTTGGCGTGTGCTCACCACAAGGTGAGTGCGTGTCATGTGATAGGCAAGTGCTAAGCACTTGCTGAGGGTGAGATGACATGCAGTGTCACTCACCGAGTGTAATCATTCCTTATCGCCCCCTCAACTTTGACAGTGTGGGGAGGGAAGTAGGTTTGGAAGGGGGGGGAGAGGGCGGGTTTGGGGGCGGGGGGAGTGGTGGGGTGGGGGAGGGGCTGTGTGTGGTTGTGGGGAGGGGTAGGGGAGGAAGAGGAGTCCATGGGTTCTTAAGAGTCCTCAGTGATGATGGGAAGGAGGGTAGGGGCTGTGGTGGGGAGAGGGTTGTTGGGGGAAGCTGTAGGGGTGTGGGAGGGGTTCGCGTGGAAGGAGGAGGTGGAGGCAGGGTGGGAGGTGAGGGAGCGGTTGGGTGGCTGTGGGTGGGAAGGGGCGGGGGCCGGGGTGGTGGAAGAGAGCTGGATTTCGGGAAGGGAGGAGAGGTCGAAGGGAAGGTCATCGTCGGCTTGCATGTGGAAGTCAGCGGGCTCGAGAGGCCACTGGTCGGAAACGTGGTTGTCTTGAAGGTGGCGGGTCCATTGGAGGAGGGCGGGGGGGTTGCGGTAGAGGGTGAGGTGTTTTGTGTGTGTGAGGGGAGGTAGGGAGGGAGTTGTGGTGAAGACAGGGTCCGATAGACGGGCCCTACCAAAGGTGGAGTAGTGGTGGGGGGTGATGCTGAGGGTGCAAGTTGATTGTGTGTGTGCTCCTCTGTGGGTGAAGGTGTGGGTGAGGGGAATAGTGGCTGAGCCGTTGGTGGAGATGAGGATGCAGTACATTTCGGTGCTGAGGGATATTTGTATGCTTGTGGTGATGGTGGGGGAGGTGGAGGGGTGGGAGCGGAAGTAGGAGCCGTCGGGAAATTTTTTCATGGTCGTGTAGGGAGAGAGGTTGAGGGGGTAGTGGGTTGGGGGGGTTGATGTGGGGGTGTTATGGGTAATGTATTCATTGGCCGTTTGATATAATAGGGTGTATAACCAGTGACTGGGTGGAATGGAGCCGTCCGTGTTGATGCAAGGGAGGGAGAGCGATTGGCGGGACTGGATGAGGACAATAGTGTGGCAGGTGTCTGCCCAAGAGGTGCCTGGAACATGGCCTGTGACCGGGGGGGGGGGGGGTGATGGCGATGGTGTGAAGGTGGTGATTGGGGGGTACGGGTTCGTGAAGTGAATATGAAAATATGTGTAGGGATACTTGGCCAGGTTGTGGATGAATGGGGTTATTGGGCAGGTGGAGGATATTCACCCATAGGGAGGAGGGGTCGTCCTCGATCGGGGTGGGAACGTCCACGGGCTGGGGGGCGTCCGCGAATTGGAGGATGAGCTGGGCCGGCTCAGGGAGGTCCTCAATCCTGCTGTGGGGGTGGGTCGTGGGGGCTGATCCGGCAGAGGTGAGTACGATCGCTAGGCTGGAGGTGAGAAGGTCTTGTAGGAGGGCGATTGTTTCTTGGCCGGTGATATCAGTGAACAAGGGGGAGCGGATCTTAACCCTACGGCCTGAGACTGCAGGGGCTGAGGCGTCTCGTAGGAATTGAATTTTCTACTGTCGTAGTTTCGCCAGGAGTGAGGGGCAGGAGGCTGAGGAGGGGGGCGCTGTACCGGCCGATCGGAGTTCACGCTGGCGTGAAGCGAGTTGGTACAGTAGGCCGACCGCTACGCAGGAGGTGGGTATAACAAGGCGACTTTCTTGAAAGCCCGTATGGAGTTCGACAGGCAGGGGTGTGGTGTCGTAGCTCTTTGAAGTTGTTGGGTGGTGGATGCGGGTGGTGTTCGCAGTCCATCGTGTGTGTTGGGAGAGTTCCCGTCCGATTATATTTTTGATGATGTTGGGGAGGTCGGCGAGGCCGTTGAGGCTCTCGAAGAGCCAGCGGCGGGCCACCGAGCAGGCCGATGTTATCGGGTCCGAGGGGTGGGTCGAATCCGGCAGGAAGACGCCGTGAATCTTGAATCGAGCGAGGTGGGAGGGGGAGGTCGAGTACTGGCCTTTGAGGAGGTATGAGTCGACCATGCGGGTGGAGAAGTCGTCGGCTTGTCCAAGGTTCGTGGTTGACCGGGGGGCTGCGAGGACCAGGGGTGTCTGGAGTCCACGACGAATAGGGGAGGGGTCAAGAGCTGTGCCCAGGTTCTGTTGGACATGGGTTAGTTGGGGGACAATGAGGAACGGGGTCAGCGGGTGGCCCGCGAGTTGGTTTTTGGGATCGCAGAGGTCCGTGTATCGCCCGTGGTCCTGGGGGTCCCGCTGGAGCGCCTGCCTGTAGGTGGGGGGGGGGGGGGGGGGGGTAGGGGTCGAGGACATATCGATCGAGCTTGATTCCGAGTAGGGGAGAGAACCAAGGGGGTTAGTTGAGTATTTTCGAGTAGGTTTTGGAGTGGATTGCGTGTGTTGGCGGCACACGACCAGGCCCGATGAGACATGGGTTTTTGGGAAGTCGGCGGCGGACAGAAACGTCCGGATGCTCGGAGGGGCGCGGTGTGGCGCGCCGCTCCCCGGGGGGGGGAGCTTTTTGTAAGCGATGGGTGTGGTTGTTTCGTCGTAGTACTATGGCGGGTACATGTTCGGATTTCGAAGTGGGTGGCGCGATAGCTGTCGGGGAGATGAATTTCAAATCTCTGAAAGCTGCGCCTTTGAGTGTGTACCGTATGGTGTCGCTACGGATCCACTGACCTTGGTGAGCTAGGCTCGGGTGGGGAGAGGTGGATGGTGCCAGTAATTCTACGGCCATGTCCACCAGTCTGTCGCTCGATGGGAGGCAAGGCCCAGAGCGAAGACGATCGGCGTTGCTCATTCGAGCTACCGACCCATCCCCGTTATGTGGTTCAGTAGTACTTTAGTAGTACTTTAGATTTTTTACTGTCTTTAGTGACGGTAGGATTATTATTCCGTCGCATGTTGACTACCATCCGTTCTCTTGGGCACACGGTTCGTCGTCTTCGGGTGGACAATGACACGGTGTTCTTAGGTGTTGCCTTCCGAAACCTCTTGGATGAGTTCAACATCGCCGTGGAGATCACTGCCCCTTACGCGCATTAACAACATGGCCGAATTGAGCGGCAGTGGGGGACGTTGGTCCCGATGGCGCAGTCAATGATCCGGCAAGCCGCGCTGCCTAAATCGTATTGGGCTCTAGCGATGGCCGCTGCGGTGCATGTCCGCAATCGTGTGCATAGTAGCGGAGCCGGCGGTGTACCTTTCACCTTGGCGACCGGTAGACGGGCTGGTTTTAGCTCCATGCGGGTCTTCGGCTATCCGGCCTATGTCCACGTTGACAAGTCTCAACGCCGCAAACTTGACGATCGCGCGTGGAAGGGTGTCTTTGTGGGCTACGCTTCCGAATCACCGGCGTGGTTGGTGTACAATCATGCTACTCGTCGGGTGGTGAGCAGCCGTAACGTGGTGCTCAATGAGGCTGCTGTCCTCTCCATGGGGAAGAGCAATGCGGAGCAACGCAATGATGATGAAGAGGACAATATCCCGCGCACCATGCGTAGCGAAGAACGGGATACATCTTCGGGGAGTCGCCGCTACGGGAGTCCCTGCAACATTCCGGGTCGATGGAAGATGAACGGGACATGCATTCGGGGGAGACTCCACGTCCAAGGTATAATCTTCGATCCACTGCCGCACCACAGCAATGCGTACCCAGTCCAAGGTATAATCTCCGTTCAACGGGCGCTTCGGGAGATGGATGGACTGCGGGAAGTGCCGCAGCTATACATTCAGCTAGCAGCCCGATTATTCAAGAGCCTATGTCATACAAGCTAGCGCTGAGGAGTCCCCAATCGGGGGAGTGGGAGGCAGCTATCAAGAGCGAGTACGACTCACTTGTATCTCGGAAAATCTGGACATTGGTCCCTTGTCCTGCCGGTCGCAACCTCGTAGATTCCAAGTGGGTGTTCAAGCTGAAGCGCGATGCCAATGGGCAGATTGCAAGGTACAAAGCAAGACTTGTGGCTCGCGGGGTTACTCAGGAGAAGGGTGTGGACTACCATGAGACCTTCGCTCCCATAGTGAGGGTGATTTCTATTCGAACGTTGCTCGCGCTTGCTACTTTTAATGATTGGGAGGTGGAGCAGCTTGATGTGGTGACGGCATTCTTGGAAGCCGATATCGAGGAGGAAATCTACACGAGGCAGCCGGAAGGATTCCGTCACACCGACATCAATGGAGAGGAGCTAGTGTGCTTGTTGAAGAAATCATTGTATGGCCTCAAGCAAGCTCCTAGGAATTGGAATAAGACAATCACAGCGTGGCTAGAGCAGCATGGCTTCAGCCAATCCAAGGTAGATCCCGGCATTTACGTCTTCATCAAGGAAGGTGAGCTTTATGTGTTGGCGTTGTACGTGGACGACAACATCATCGTCGGACCAGCGGGTAGCTTCATCGTTGGGTTCAAATCGGCTTTCGGCGAAAGGTTCAACGTGCAAGACCTCGGTCCAGTGTCTTGATTGCTTGGCATGACAGTCGAGCGTGGTCGTGGCAACCGCACCATCAAGATTGAACAACAACAACAATACGTCTTAGATATGTTGGAGCGCTTCAACATGATAGGCTGCAAGCTAGTGGGCTCACCTATGGCGGTCGATGCTTTGAGCAATTGTGTGAAGACGTCGACATCAAGGTTGCCTCCCGGTCTAGTGCCGTACCAAAGCTTGATCGGCAACTTGCTGTACGCTTCCGTAAGCACACGGCCCGACATCACCATGGCTGTTAGCCACCTTAGTAGGTACATGTCCGACCCCTCTCAGTCACATTGGGAGCAAGCCAAGAGGGTGCTCCGCTACCTCAAGGGGACCGCAGAGTCGGTGTTGATGTACGGTGGCGCACCCTCATCAAAGGTGGTAGGATGGTCAAATTCTGACTACGCGAGTGATATCGGCGAGCGGCGCTCTCGCACGGGGTATGTGTTCATGCTCAACGGTGCAGCGGTGAGCTGGAAAAGTCAGCGGCAACAATATGTGGCGTTGTCGACAGCGGAGGCAGAGTATATGGCGCTGACTGCGGCCACTCAGGAGGCGATGTTTTTTAAGCAACTACTCCACGAGTTTCACCAAGACCCCGGGTCTCCCATCACAATCCACGAGGACAATCAGAGTTGTATTGCACTCAGCAAGAATAGCATGAAGACCGGACGCATCAAGCACATGGACGTGAGGTACCACTTCTGTCGGGAGAAGGTGGAGAGCGGAGACATCGAGGTGCAACATTGTGCAACGGAGAACATGCTTGCTGATGTGCTTACCAAGCCATTAGTGAGTGCAAGGCACGGCAAGTTGTGCAATGCCATCATGGGATTGCTTCCGTAGCAAGGGGGAGTGTTGCGAGACATGGTTTTGTGTGGTAATCAAGTTGCTACACAGCAATGTTGGTCGAGTAGCATCGTGATAGTACGGCTATGACTCAGCACAATACGATGATAAGCCAATCAACAATAGAGAGGATTAGGTTGCTGATGGTGGCAAGTTGCTGAGCGTTAGATATCATCTGTAGGCTCAGAATATATGTTGGCGTGTGCTCACCACAAGGTGAGTGCGTGTCATGTGATAGGCAAGTGCTAGGCACTTGCTGAGGGTGAGATGACATGCAGTGTCACTCACCGAGTGTAATCATTCCTTATCGCTCCCTCAACTTTGATAATGTCAAAAGAATGCATCCGTAAAACGGGGCTGAAAGAAGAGTGGTATTGGTAGCGAAGTGTCTTGGTGAATGTAGATAGATACGTTGAGATAGAGCATATGCTCGAAAGCGCACCCACTGAGCCACGAAGCCGAAATGTAACAACTCGTATTTACGTTGAGAGTCATTAACAAGACCCATAAGAGGCGGCGTCAGAGTCAACCCGTCATATGTCCACCGTACCCATGATAATAACGGAAGTACCATCATGATGGATGGTCGATTGAGAACTTACGGTATGCTCAACCTTAGTTGGCGTACGAAGACTAGCGGTCATGTACGGAACAAGAACGGAAGCCGAGTACACGTACACACGCTGAAATTTGTCACCATGCAAGGTAGCTCGAACACAGGCTATTGTCATCAAGGTCGAATCGTCGACGGTCAAAGTACGGCCGGTTTCCTCAAGCAATTCACGAACGACCGAGTTCGCTAGATCTTCGTTAGGCAATACACCATAGGCAAGAAACCAAGATTTACCAGTACGAGGTTCGAGCTATAACATGAGCTTGATGCATGGGGCCTTGCTTCCTTTAACATGAAATACGATTACATTACAATTACAAGGACTAGCGGAAGCCGTATCAAATCAAGCATGCAGCGTCGATCGAACAAACCAACAAGAAGTGTGGAGATCAAGACGCTCAGAAATTCAGATGGCCGTATGTCTCTCAAGCTAATTGTTGACACAAGTATGTTCTTGCTTTCTATTGTTGTCAATGTAGATGAGAGCGCGGATGAGGAAAGATAGGAGATGTATGAATGTTTAGCGAGTTCAAAGTTATGAAATTAAGCATTAAATGGTAGACTCCGTTTGTCATCTTGCTCCATTGTACTAGGCTTAACAATGTCTAGTCTGAATAGCTCTCGCATGGTCCTCGTGCCATGCGCTAGGGCTCTCGTAACGGTTTGAACAAACTAGCGACGCGGCTTGCGTGTTTCGGGAAATCATACCAGCGTGTCGTCTAGCAAGCTAGATTAATTGTGCGTATTAATCTTCCTTCTCCAAAGTCGGTATTACAAAACGGGGAAAGTACTTGTAAAGTATGGATCTGAGACTCATTACCTCCCGAAGTTTTGGCCCGGGAGACGATTCTCCTGGAAATTGCGCCCCCTCCCCGTCGAGGTTTTCCCCGATCACAATTCGCTCGCAACATCTCACACCATGGATAAACCCGCCACCACATACGACAAACCTATCCAGATGGACTGCATTGATGAAACCCCCCAAGAGAAAAATAAGGCTAGGGATCAAGTGAATTTTGTCGATGTTGATGGTAATGATATTTTGAAACGTCGATGTTGATAGTATTGATATCTTGAATTGTCGATGTTGATAGTGTTGATAGTTTGGGATGCTGACATCGAAGGCAATTTAAGCCGATATTATCGCCGATGTATCGATATTTGGGACGATATAGTGATATATCGGGCTTAGATAATCAACATTTCCAATTGTTTTGATAATTGATGGCATTGATACTAGCACTACTGTCATCGTGTCGATGTCGATGTCGTAACCTATCACATCGATGGCACTATCACCAGGTGATGATGATACTATCGACGATGCATCGATGGATGATCCCTAGCCTTAGAGGAAAACACCTCCCAGGACGCCACTAAGACTCCAAACCAGCGCACGACCGACACAGACCCCGAGAATATCTCCCAACCAACCTAGCAGCTTCCCACATGGGCTTTTGCAGTACGCCCCCTACCCCCCCCCCCCCCCCACCGTCACACCCACTCACCGCTCCCTCCCTGCCTCCGCCGACTTCGCCTACCGAGCGCGTCACATGAATTACCCGTCGTCCAACGCCCTCTCTCTTAACCTCCCCACTTTGCTATTATTGGTGAAGTATTCGGCACCCCCGCTAACGACCCCGTGGTACTTAAGCTAAAGAAACTTGCACGCCCTATGATCGCCCTTACCCTTGCGGTCTCCACCTCCACAACTAAGAAGACGGTCGAAGAGGCCGGCCGGCGCTCGGGCGTCAAGCTCCTCCACGGCAACATCGGCATCTACTCTAAACCCAACCCACTCGCCCCCAAGACTCCGGATGGACGCCGCAAATTCCCCCCCTCACTACCGGTACGGTACTTATCCGCATAAACCACCGCGTGGTGGCTAAGGAACTACTACATCGGCTGAACCACTCCCACGATCTCAGTAGCGTTCTAACATACCACGAAGGCTCCCCTTGTTAGACCTCTATCCATGCCCCCCCCCCACTTGAACGACACCGAGAAAGGTGGCCACCACATCTAGGTGTCTGGCCATGAGCTCCAAGGTCTCAACAACTACCAAGCTAAGGATTTCTTGTTCTCTGCGATAGTATTCTTCTAGGATGACAAGCAAGCACAACTTCCCGACGTCGAAAATACACTCAAGGCAGCGACGGACGAGGCGTGGAAGGAATATGAATAAGCTTCGGCAAACCTCCCCTATCCTAGCCTAGTGGTCTACCCCCATGAGGCACCCTCTTGCAGGCGTTCGAGCTTCAAGACGTCTACAAATCACACCGCCTCAACTTAGTCGCCCGACTCGAACTAGTCTCGTCACAGTTTGCGCACTTTCTGATCGACGTGCTCAAGGACACTCTACTAGCCTTCCCTATCGGGGACTTGTTCGCTCACTTCACGGTGCGGAGGCTCGCCCCCCTCCACAGCAAACAAACCGAATACATGCCGACAGTCATTAAGCTATTCTACCGCTACGGCCTAGACTACCGGCTGATCGAGACCTCCGGCTTCACAAACGTAAATCTACCCCCGGCCGACAAGATGGCTATAGCGGTCATCGACTCTATGAATTACCACCTCGATACTGCCCGCAATAGGACCACCCTATACGCCCTCCTATCCTCTCTCACCGCTGCAAGAGTCGACGTTACCATGCACCAAGCTAAAGCAACGCTCACCACCACCGAAGGACCGGACGGAATATGACCTATCGATATGGGCTCAGCGGACACTACGATCACCGACACCCGTAAGGTAGTTCTCAGCCTCACCTCTCTTCTCGCCCTCCTCTACGCCACTACCCTCAGGAAAATTAGGATTCACGTTATGCCAGACCCGATCAACCCCATGTTCCTGCGAATCTACCTCGTCCCGAGACCAAATACATAGGAAGGCGAAATCCTACCCCCGCCCAAGCCCGTCCCGCACATCTAAGCCTCCCTCAACTGTACACATATGGCTACTGACCTCGTCGCCAACAACATTTGGACCACCAGCGGTCTACCCTCCCCAAAAAGAACAATAACTATGCGCCGTCACCGAACTAAACAAGATTATCTTCGCCACCGTCACCCTGAGCGCTAACGGCTCGATCTTCATAGGAGGCTCGGCCAATCTTGTCACCCTTGTTGACCGCTCGAACTACCTCGCTGAAGCTACCGACACGCTCCTCCGCCTACAAGTCACAGCTCGCGCGCGAGCCTACACCAACCCGTCGGATAGCTCTACCCCCCACGGGCTACTGACGACGAAGACAATGTTGATCATCCCACTGATACCCACCATGGGGACATTAATATGGGCGACCAACCTATGGATATGGAAGAAAACCCAAAAACGACTGACGGGCCCAACCTACACCCCAGGCACTCCCCCCCCCCCCCCCCCCGACGCAATCCAATGGCAACAACATGTACGCTCTTGTAAACGTCGCCCCCATGAAACCCCGGCAAACTCACGTGCTACGGACGACTACGAACAAAATGTCGTATGCGTGCGGCTCGCCCTCCGGTCAGTCTCTCCCACCTCCCATCATCAACTTAGAGAAGAATGCGCAGCCTTGCTGGAAGAGGATCCTATCTAGCTGCCCACCCCCGGCGGGAAAATGCAACGCCCTGACCTTTACTCCAAGGGCTCACTCCCACCTCGTCCAACAACCTCCACTCCTCAGCGGCCAAGGCCCCCTCCCTCCACGTCCGCAACAACGGACATATCGCCAGCCAACATCCCCCGCCGATCCACACCAGCTCAACCCCCATTGACTGCACACTTAGCAAGGGGCAGACTCGGATAAGCAACCGCGCCTCGACCTAAGCCCCGGCGAGAGATGCCAACGGTGGGACGTCTCTCTCCCCCGACGTCTCTCATCCTCCCTTACCGTTCTCTCCGTGAAAATGTGCCAAGATTTGGTGAGAGAAGAGAGGGGGGCAAAGCAAGCCATTCCCTCCGCAAGGCGATCGGAGTTAGCGTAACAACTAACTATAGGTTGATCCTTTGTCCGCGGTGAAATGAGATTTTGTTGATTTCACAACGGGACTTTTCCACTGATTAGTATGTAATGCAGTGTCTCTCATCTATTGGTCCTACCAAAATTTGATTACACTTCCATGTAGGGCTTTAATGACTTAGTCCCTCGGAGTATCTAGGCTTAGGAATGCCGGCCTTAGTATTGTATTCTAAGTCTTAGACAGCATATGCAATAAGGCCCTTAGATAGCAGCCGCACAGCGCAACAGCGATTGATGTTGTAGATAATTTCCATTTGTGTGTATTGTACGTACTGAGAATTACTTGCAAAACATTATTGTACAATACCCTCGAGCAAATATGCAGTGGCTCCGTAACCGTTGTACGTCCTTCCCGTGGAAAAGTAATGATCAAAGTAATAGCGAGTACATGTACAAGTCTTGAAATGTATTTTTAAATGACATTACTCGTCATAATGGGGGATATGATCCATGAGCATGGAGATCGACGTCCGCTCCCCGGACATGGCAGTGAACGAGGTCGTGGGAGGGGCCACAGCCACGGAGATAACATGGGGACTCACTGCATCGCGGATACTTCCGGACATGAGAAGCGTGGCACAGCGTGAGGCCGATGACCGGATGTGCCGTCATCACGTAACAATTAGAAGGAACGCGGAAGCTAGACTCATGCGAAGCAAAAAACATAGCAAAAGCCCCACAACCGGTTCCCGAAACAACACGCATATAATCTGAAGGTGAAGGACCACGGAAGGCCAAGACATCGAGAAAAACACGAGCCTTAATAAGAGTACGCGAAATACCGCGATGGAAGCCCCCTTCGTGTCACTTGGGCTGGTGAGAGCATCTGGAGTCGGGACTTGTAAGCATGTCAATGCGCGGGGTAAGCGCATGTCAACCGCGGGACACACGCAGTCGTGAGGGTACAAGCTCAATATCATGACCCGCGCAATCCGAAAGATTTTGGTCGAAGGTAGGGGCCAAAACCGCGAGATCAGCATCCGAGAACCCACCTGTATGGAAGATAGTGGCGTAAGACGCGCGCAGATATACCGCCAAACGTGACGTGGAGGTAGCAACATTTTTTATTTCTTGACGGATAGTACTGCACAAAGGACATAGCGACTCGGACTAGTAATCATTAATAACGTTGGTGAGGGATTTTAATCACAATCTAAAAGCCATCTTACGCGGATGAACGGAGGACGCCTTCTACTCAAGAGATACGCTCAAGCGGGTCGGAAGAGATAAACCCTAAGAACATGCCCTTATCTTTCGTCTCACTCGCTACCCCCATGACACAATATACATGCTTTAAGTAATGCATACAACTAGTAACCCCCGTATCTTATGCTATCAGTAAGCATGTTTATAGTACGCATTATGTTTAAATACTTGTCAACGATGTGTATTGATGTAGCAATTGAGCATTTCCTCCGCCACCAGTACATAGCACTACATCGTGGGCCTACTACTAACAACTTCAAAAAAGGAATCCTAAAGACACGGAGACCCAGAAATTAAAAAGGTTGAGAAGAAAACATTGTCAAGAGGGTAACGAAAACAAACATATGGAAACTTTAAGGGCGTCACAATTCACTATAACCTGCCAAGGATGCGATAAGACACGATGTACTCAATTGAAAATCAACAACGGTTGCTTTTCATATTTGCCATTTTGGCAGAGTAGCGTTGATTAGGGGCATGTTTTTTGTTATATGAATGTGTGCGAGCTAATAAACGGACTTGCATTCGGAGTTTATTCGGACATGTCGGTCTCGTGTCATGGGGGTAGCAAGTGGGACGACAAGTAAGTGCGTATGTAATCTCTTCCTGCTTGTTCTTATGTGTCCTCAGCATAAGGCGTTCTTCGTCACTGAAATTTGCCACCATAAACTTAGTGTGTGCCACCTGTAAGTTCTCCACAGCAGCCGTTCCAGGGTATTGCTCTCCGTTAACTCGGCCGGGATAAGCTATTTCAATTGACTCATTACAGCTCTACCTGAGGACGAAGGGATGCGCCAAATTCGGCGCTGAGACAGTAGCCATCGTAGTCTGTCATGTTGTCATTCAATTTCAATTTGGTGTCTAGTGCCAACCTAGTGAACCTTCGAGGAACTCGACGCCCAGCAATGAAATGGGGTAGAGAAGGGCCACGGGGAGGGCCCACCCCAAGCCAAACGTTTGTCTCGAGCTACCGATCGCGCCAACGGCGAGGATGACCGCCACCATCGCGGTAACCTCCGCACTGAAGTCCCATGTGAGGCCTCGGAGGTGCACGATGGCCAGGAAGATGCCGAGGCAGAGGGTGTTGTTCATCGTGATGGCCCCGTAGATCTGAGAGTAGCACAGCGATGTGTTGATTTTCCGCTTTTTTCTTGCGAACATTAAAGAGGAAACCACCTCGCTTGCGTTGGACGCCAACGGCGTGACCACAAAGGCCACAAGGAAGGGGTCCACGCCGACCGCGTCGCTGAAGTTCCCTACGAACAGAGATGTAACACCATTGAAAGCGGTGAAGAAATGATGATTGGCTCTTAGCTTATCCGCCTTTCTTGTTAATAAAGCACAACCAATACTATTCTCCCGTTGCGCAACACTTTGCACTCGGTCTGAATGTTGTCATACATGCATAAAAAGAGGGGCGCCACTTCCAGAAATAGGGAGGGTTTCATTGTTCAGTGTGGAGCTGGTGTAATTACATTCTGAAAATAAATTCGGGTCCATCGGTAAAATGATCAGGTTTATGTTTGGATTTTTTGAATCTGCGGTGTCAACGCTAAATGCACACGAGAATGCAAGGAACGTAGAGTGCGGTGCGAGACACCCCATAATAAATCATCACTATAATAGAACACATGATACATTGGTTCAGAACTTCGTTGTACACTTCCCATTGTTTCACAAAATTTTTAAAGCCGTATCCACGCTTAACACCGGCACGCAACACACTCTGGTTGATTACCAACCCAAGCTAGCTTCCGTCTCAATCAAACAAGCGACAGAACTCGATTCCATTTGCGCCATTATTGACCCACCCATTAAATTGATTATTGTTAAGCAATATTGCCATTTACATAACAGGTGGTAGCGATAGCCTCGTCATCAAAACCACATTACATGCCTTTGCAAAGCATGCATGGCATATTTTGGCACATGGAATGGACTGTGTCTGAAAATGATGAGATACATGATAATTATCCCAGCTTTTTCAAAATTGTATTGTATTGTATAGACAAGAAACGCCATTTTAATTTTACCCCACAGCAAAGCCCAAAATACGAGGAAATTCGCAAGTCAAGTGCGAAAACGCTTCATTGCTGCGAACAATTGAAAGACGTATGACCTAAATCAGAATCAATAACCCATCCATCGGATACTATGCTGTCAATCTCTCCCTCTCCTTCCCATTTTCGAGTATCTCAAGTTTGCGATCGGTTCTCTTTGCTCATAATCAAGCGTAATACTCAGAGACAATGGCCCAACTTCATCTCCACATGTGGCCAGTGCTCGAGAAACATGTTTCCCTTGTATCACACAATGTATGACCCAACCAAGGGAGCTACGTACCTCACTCGCACCCCTCACCTGCTACACGCGACGCGGAAGTAATGATACGAATATATCCGGAAATCTGTTGTGCTCATTGTAAATCGAAAAGATCTGCCTAATATGGCCGAAACCGGTATATCACCAGTACGGATACTTTTCATCATTTAAAAAATAATGCGGTCAGGCGGAAAACAGCATGAGCTATGAGGATTATATCAAGAAATTTCTTACAAGAAAAAGCAGTGGAAACCACCAATCAAAATAAAGGAAAAAACAGGAGTGAAAACCCCTGCAGGCCCATCAAGCCCGAGGAACGGGGAGAGATGCCACAACATCGGCACCACCCTCCTGCTATATAGGTGTAATCATACAGATATCGTCGAAAAATGCGTAACTACACTACTGGTCAGCCGTAGCCACATCCGTGCAAACCCAAAATCTCGTCTACTGTTGTTCGAGTACATTATCGTAAAGCAACTCGGAAGATATAGTTATTTTCACGGAGTGCTACATTTCGCGAGTCACGAGCACAACCACCGCTTACTCCCCGCATGGCGATGTACCCGCTGTCACATAGCGTAACGCGTGTCCTGCACCATGACTCTTCACCATCCCGCTCGCGACCATAATCAACACCGACATGTGTCACAGTCGCATGCTCTTTACCTCAGCCACACAGCACACACTGAGGGAAAGAAAAGTGTAACCTATGGTAATAATGTCAACATGGAGGGAAGGAGGTCGTTGCTTAATGCGCAGACACATTAAAAATTAGCAAGAAAACCCGTCACATGTGCAAATTTTGTAAGAAAACAATCATGCAACACAGCCCTTTATCTAGAGCTCTTTCTGCTAGGTCTTACGATAAATCTTTAGAGGTTTCACGTAACTCGGTACGTTGAAAGGTTTATGGCTATACAATGATACATGTACCAGCAGCTGGATACGTTTCTGTAATAAAGCATCAAACAAACCAAGGCGATGGTCACGAGTGATGGTATTTATTTGGCCTCGAGCCGTCCGCCGCCTGAACCCAGCAATCCGAGAATGAACACCCACGACGCAGACGCACGGGTACCACCAGAACCGAATCATGCTTGCGATGGTGCCAAACATAACACCATGAACAAAATAAAGAGGTCATTCTTGAAAAAGAAATTTGTCATAAGAAAAAGCGGCGGAGGCCACCAATAATAAGCAGAAAGAAGAAAGAGGGGAAAACCAAAGCCCAAGCAACAGGAAGGCATGCCACAGCGCCACCACTGCCCTCCTGCTGTGCTGCTGGTCATTATTATTGCTGTAGGGTGGGAAGGGCACTTTGAAAGCGTTGGTCGACTGACAAGGACTACACTATGACTCGTACATGATAGCAAAGTACACGAGACGTACAGGTACTGTCTGACACGAAGTCAGAAAAATCACGCCGAGGGAGAAAGCCACGATGAAAAAATATGTGAAGCACCCATGAATCTGCTACTACTACTACTATACTTAATTACAAAGAAAGATGTGGAATCCGCAAGCAAAGAGGAAAAGCAAACAGGCACAGAAAACTCATGTCCTACTGCCATCAAAATATCGTGACTTCATCCATTTTGGATGATGGTGGTGAGTTTGGATCACTAAATGTGGATGTAAGGATGAGGGAGTCCAAACGCGTGCCATGATTTTCCTCGTTAAATAACGGAACAAGCACGACACGTGATTACTTTCTCAGATTATCTGCAAATTATGCGATGAGAAAGAAGTACAGGAAGCATCCTTGGGCGCGGGGACAGGGAAAGGAGGGGGGGAAGCGAAGAGGATGCGATGAGAAACCACATAAACACAATAGGGGTAAATGAAGGCGGAGAAACTACGCAGGGCAGGGCAGAAAAACAAGCAATAAAATGCGTATTATTATGCTACGATGTTAAAACTAATACACGGTCACCAATAACACATTCGAAACACACAAATTCAACCGGCGGTGAGCAGTTCCCTGGAACGCTCAATCCCGTGGGCATTGTTTAAGTACTAACGATATGGTCGACAGCTTATCCGCATGACTCGAGTGGTTACGTATTGGAGGCCTTCAGCACAACAGGGGATGCGGCGGGTCGATCCAAAGCACTGAATACTCATAACAATGCGAATTCCATGTCAATCTCGACAGCCGATCTCGTTTCTCAGTTGCAGTTCAGCGTGTGATAATATGCTAATGTATATGCCAATAAAATGTACATATGTTGCAGCAAACAAATGTAAACATACAATTAAATTTGTTTTTCTTTGCATCGAAAGAACCCCCATTCATTTCGCTGACAACCCGAAAACACAGAATACACGGACAACCCTAAGACAAACAAAAACTATAAGAAATAGAAACACATTATCCGCGTAGGTAAATTGTCTTACCTTTACGCAGACAATGTGGGTAAAAGGTCTCCAACTTTAGAAAAAGTGACATCCACAATCAAGCCAGCTTGTCGCAGCGAAGGGGGAAGAGGAGAGGGGGAGCTCACCAATCGTGCCGACCGCCGGGTCAGCAAATGTCGCCACGAGAGACACACCCAACGCCAACTTGGTCGCTGCCTGCACCAGCATCACGCGCACACCACCTCTGTGTTCACTGGATAAAAGCTAAACACACGGCTTGTTCAGCTTCGCATTACTCCACCAAAGTGCCTAGCCGGGTGTTTAAAGGTCGCTTTAATTCCATCCAACCACATAAATTCGGAATATGGTAAACTCACCGAATACAATTTTAGGCATTTTTGTACTCGCGATTTAAACATTTGATATGCTCATTTTTCCGCGAAGCAATCTATTCCAAATCAACCTACGCGTCCGGAATTGATGGGGACAGGTCAGACTATTTTCCACCTTTCGGGCGACAGCGGAGGAGCTGAGCTCGCCCTCTTCGCCCTCCACCCCTTCGCCGCCCTCCAGCAGCTCCTCCTCCTCCGCCATCAGCTCCTCCTCCACACTGCTGTCCGCACTCAGAGACGCAAGGGAACCCTCCGCGCTCGCAATCTCGCTCTGCGTGCCACCCAAGGACGACACACAACGACACTCGACACAGTCACTTCACACCTCAACCCATGAAGACAGCCACAGGCATGAAACCTAGAAACAAACTGCTAAAAACCGATATCATCGTGTGTCCGAGATGGGTAGTCACTGTTTAGACACAGCCACCAGATTGACGTAAGAGCTTAAAAGCGTGGTGTCACAATCTCAAAGCGGTTAAAGGCAATAAATGCACGGAAAATAGCATAAAATGGATGGAGTACACTTTGGTAGCAAGTGACGCGGCAATAACAATCAGACGCAACATGTTTGTCGCCCTGGAAGCCGCCCAGCCAGTTTACCTCCCAAACGTCAGAGATACTCGATTTGAGGCTCATCGCCCGACTCATTTGCATCTTTGACAGCCACTTTGCCATCCCTAGCTTGAACTCCGCGACGCTCACGACTCCGTTCTGTCCGTAATCGAACTCTGCAAGATAGATTGGCATTACACGACGTACGGCCGAAAGACGCCATCAGTCATATGACGGTGGACCAACTCACAGTCATCGCATTCCGCTTTCAGGAAAAAATGAATTGACAATTCTTGTCAAACGCGATGATTAGTAGTTAGGCGTCTTATCAATTTCATGCAAGCAAGCTTCTCGCCCCGACACAATTGCAAGAAAACACACGGCGAATGCTATGCAAACAACGGACTCCACAAAATGACCGATTACACATTCTTGTCGCGACGAAAATAGCAATTTAGTTTGCCAAGTCGCCAGATTCTAATTTGTGAATCGTTACGGAACGTGTGTGTGTGTGTGTGTGTGTGTGTGTGTGTGTGTGTCTTTGTGTGTCCTTGTGACAGGGTGCGTGCGTGCGTATGTAGACGTGTATGTCTGCGATTTTGTGTGTGTGTGTGTGTGTGTGTGTGTGTGTGTGTGTGTGTGTGTGTGTGTGTGTGTGTGTGCGTGTTTGTGCGAGTGTATGTGTGTGCGTGGCAGGGGGGGGGGAGAGGGGGGGTACGTGTGTGCTTTCGGGCGGGCGCGCGCGCGTGTGTGTTTGTGTGAGCGTGTGTGGGTGATGTGAACAGAAAAAGATGCGACCCTGGCAGCTATCAATTGAAACGAAAACAAAAGGGACATGAGGACGAGATTGACTTTCAGAAGCGCAACCCCACCTTCCAGCCACATTCCTGCCTGCTCCTCGGTTGCAAGTCCCCCGTCCGCATCCAACTACGGAGGTGACAGTGACAGGACATGTGTTGCCCGTCAATCCCGGACAAAAACCAGCGCTAAGTGTGCCATGGGCAGTAAGGTGTTGTCTTTGTTAACTAGACAACATGCAGAAGCGAGGAAGGGTAGTCACACTGACCTGCAGCCCCATCAAAAACCCCTCCAGTTCCTTTCGGTCCAAATTACCATCGCAGTCCCTGCGACGACCACAGCATCCATTCAGCTCCCCCAGCCCAAATCAACCGCATTTCAACCCACTCAGTCCGAGCATGTCCCACCCGTTCCGTACAGCACACACGCAAAATTGAAAATGCTCTGAAACAAATTGACAACATACGAATCTAGAAAACAAATTCCTCTCAGCACAAAATATACCACCTATCGAGAAAAAGGTGATATTGGCTTCACACGCAACGGATCACCCCTAGCTTCAATCCACTCTTCTGTTAGGGTCTACGTGATAAGATGTTGGGGTTAACTGTGTTCGACCCACCAAAACGAAGTTGGGCATCCAAACGAAATAGCCAAAGAAGTGCAATACAGTGCAGGTCAGTGCAATGAGTGTGGCGCAGGTTACGCGCACGTGTCGAATTTGGCAAACACCGCCGCTGCGGCTGCCTCGTTCAGTAACCCGCCCGCCTTGACGAGCCCCCCAAAAGTGAATGCGTTTTGGGAAGCCTTGCGCAAGATCTTAGCGCGCAGCAGTTTCTTCCGCGCCTCCAGCATCCGTTTCCGCTGCAGCCAGGGACTCGTCACCTAGAAACCCAACAAGCCAAACCCCCACCCACCCACCCAAGTACACAGCGCATGCCCCAAATAGTTAGATAGCTGGTGAGGTGGACAGGAGGCGCGTAGGACAGTACTACCTTTCCCATTCTTATGCAGTAATAAACACAACGAGAACTAACCCTTCTCGCGCGTGACATGAAATGAATGCACAGAAATTGCAACGCATTCAGCATGCCCTCAGAACAATCCATTCAGTTGTTACAGCGCATAGGAAAGTCAGCAAACAATGCGATTTACTGTTTTTTGCACTTGTAGTTAGGTATCATGACAACGACGAGAACTGAAAACTAACGACTTTTCTCAGCGGAGACTTGGTGGTCATCGCATGCAAAGGTAGTCACCAGCCACATCTACGACGTCGCCTGAGTGTTTTGTTCAAGAAACTGCGTTTTCATGTACCTTCAGATGATGAAAGGCCCATAAGACACAATACACAGACAACATGGCCAATCGCCAACGACAAGCGAAATCCTAACTTCATTTCTCAACGTCCGTCGACTGCATATTCGCTGAATATATTCTTAACTCCCGACAGCAGCATTGTCTACTTTCAGTCTCTTCAGTCTATTTTTTTAAATCGCAATATATATACTTCGTAATTTTCGGGGCTCTAGAAATAAACGATAATATTGAGTGGTCTACACAGTATTTTGGTTTCAGTCAGAGCAGAGTCAGGACAGAGCGGGGGCGCACCTGGTACGCGCTATAGCACAGGAAACCAAAGGCGCAGACGGCAGCGCCCACAACGGCCGCCTCTGGCCCCTCGGCAGGATGCCCGTCAATGAGGGGCACCTTCCAGTGGCAAAGAGGATGTGGGTTGTATCAGCAAGGACTGGCAGAACAAAGTTGTATGATATCTGGCAAATTAGGGTGTATACTTTTTGCATAATTACAGGTCCTCGGATACGTCACAACTTTCAGTCCTCATTTCTGAAGCGCTACACTATTGCGTGGTCAGACAAGTTCTTCCGTTCACTGCCTCTCACTGCAGCGTGTGAGTTTAATTTCATGTTAATGTTCAACGTAGGGCTTTGATTTGATAGGCTACTTCATTTGATTATGGTTTAGTTTGATACCTGGGGATAATTTAGGATTGTCAGTGGTATGATGGCTTGGTTCACGGCACCTGCACAATGAGGAAGGGCAGGGCACTGAGCATCATGATGCGCGCGCCCAGGCTGGTCTGTGCGTCTGTGGTGATGCCTGTGCCCTGCAGGTCGAAGCCCTTCGTGAGCGTGCGATCCACCGCGCTGCCGGGTCGTCGCGAGGCACCCATGCACACACCAAACCACTCAGCTGCCGCTCAGCAGACGCAACTAGTAATGCAGTCTGTATATTTACGTTAACAATTGTCGTTGAATTTGTGGGCGTGTGTGTGTGTGTGTGCGTGTGTGTGTGTGTGTGTGTGTGTGTGTGTGTGTGTGTGTGTGTGTATGCTTATATGGGCGGTGGTGGTGGCGTGTGTGTGTGTGTGTGTGTGTGTGTGTGTTCGTGTGTGTGCTTATATGGGTGGTGGTGGTGGTGGTGGTGGCGTGTGTGTGTGTGTGTGTGTGTGCTTATATGGGTGGTGGTGGTGGCGCGCGCGCGCGCGTGTGTGTGTGTGTGTGTGTGCTTATATGGGTGGTGGTGGTGGCGTGTGTGTGTGCGTGTGTGCTTATATGTGTGGTGGTGGTGGCGTGTGTGTGTGTGTGTGTGTGTATGTGCTTATATGGGTGGTGGTGGTGGCGTGTGTGTGTGTGTGTGTGTGTGTGCGCGCGCGCGTGTGATGGGGGGTGGAAGGGGAGGGGGGGTTTGTGGGCTCAAGTGGGTCCATACTTTCCCTCCTCGTCGATGTCGCAACGCCCAGCGACCAGCGAGGCAGCCCACGCGAGCGTAAGCAGCGCCACGGTGGACCCAGCCAGTACGCCAAGTCCCACCGCCACCTGCAACCCCACCCGGCAAAGGCTGCCTCGGACTCAAAGCGTTTGAGATATCGGTGGGCAAATGGCAATGCGATACGAATCAGCGCACCTCTTTTTGCGCCTCATCGACGCTGCCACGCATACCAGAGGCGATCACGATGAGCGAGTCGGGTAAAGCGCCGAGCGTGGGCAGTAGCAGGCCGCCCACGATGCCTGGGTTCAGAATCTGTCACCGCCCGCTCGTCAATCCGAGTACGCTTAGAACGGCGTAGACGAAAGGGAGGGTGGGATGGGGAGGAAGGGCCGCACCTCAAGCAGCAGTTCGCTGCCTTCGCTGATGAGCGTCGCGGCGGTGAGGAGGAGGTAGCCGTAGGTGAGCAAAAGGTACGCGTTTCCGGAAATGCTGTGCGAGACTGGCAAAGGGAACGGCCAGAGCAGGCCGCCAGCAGCCTCCCCGCCCTCCTCCCCCCGTCCAGCTAATTCGGCCACCAGCGCAGGCGCGCGGTGCAGTTCGTAAGCGGTGCTCGTCGAGGATGGTTCCGGCGACCGCGGGGACGACACTGACGGCATCGAAGGCAACGCTGTTATTGGCGCGAAAGAGGCTTGCGGCTGCGAACAACACAAGTCCTTACTCGTCAGCGCGCGGTCTGTCTGACCATAGGTTGGGCGCCTGTCGCCGGTTTGGGAGTGTGCTTACCTTAACGAGACCTCGACGGACGCGATGGCGTGGTGACAGCCGGTAAAAATGCGAGATCGCGCGTGACCGCGAACGGAACGGAGTCATCCGGGTGCGCACTGACCGCGCGTCGCTCGGTCGCAACACCGCCGTCGATACGACTGAAGATGCCATCGTACGCGACCGCCGCGACGATACTCCACTCGCAGGTGTATGCGCTGCAGTGCTCAGCCTTCAGGCGCACCTGCAACCACTTGCCTGGCAAAGAGATAGGCTTGTTAAAGAGATAGGCTTGTTATTCTCGTAGTCGTGAGATAGTCGGATAGTCTTGTTTAACTCTCGGACGGACAGCGGCTTGGACGGCCGTCTCCAGTGACGCTGGTTTACTTACTGTTTCGTTATGCTACACTGTCGCCCATATCGAAATAGCGATTTCACAACATCCTTTCCTGCTGTCGAAATACCTGTTGCGATTTCGGGAGTAGCAAACTACGCAAATAATGCGGACGATATTGCCCTGTGAGAAGAAAAAAATTGGTTACACGAAGAACAAGATGAGCACGGACAGGGAAAGTGGGAGGGGAAACAAAAGGGCAAGAGTGACAAAAGGATCACGGAATCCAAAGCACGGCAAAAGGAAAGCACTACATTGTGCACAAACCTAGCAGATTAAACTAAGGAAACTCCAAGGCCACGCCGAGAATTCATCACGTGGAGGCAACAAGCGGCGCCTCACGCACCGCTCGAGGAAGCACATGTGAGGAGATACGTCATGTACCTTACTACGGATGGATATCATCATGGCAAAACAAGGAAGCACTGCATTATTTTGCACAAGCCTTTTGCACAAACCATTTCGCAACATGTTTAACTAAGGAAACTCCTAGTGCCTCGGGAGAATGTGTGGTACACGTACCACGTTTGTGGTATACGTACCACAAAAAGTGGGCATCTTTGGAGCCTCCAAGCAGGCCGCTGGTTTAAGCAATCTTTACAGAAATGGGTCCAAAACGTGGATAAGGTCCCAGTCAACTCATTTTCCAAGAAATACAGGTTACCGGCCGCGGCTATTCGCCATGGTGACGAATTTGCCCCATCTACCCCTCGCGGTAGTACCGCTCGGCACGTCCGGATAGGCCACAAAGTCTCGGCTCGTAGAGGCCCTACAGAGGACCTAAGGCCCGGCTCGAGGCGCCATCAACGTGCCCAGAAGTATGGCTTAGTTACTGCGTCGGTAGGACCGAAGTTGTGGACCGTGCGGTGGGATGATGGTGCGGAAACTACAGAGCGGTCCACTCAACTCCGGGCAGAGCTACCCACTGCCGGGGAAGAACTTGCTAGCTCACCGCATGCCGCGCCTGGCGATGACCACACTAACTGGAAATTAGTTCCTGCTCACCATTCCAATGCCTTGTCAAAATTTTGTGTGGAGCTTCTGCCTGTCGACTCCGCTGTGCGCACCGCGCCGACGGAGGGTAATGGTAGAGAAATAGCTGAAAATATAAATTTCGAAAATCAGCCAACACTACCCACCGACGCATCTCCTTCTGCAAAACGCGGCTCGGCCTGTAGCGGGTACTTTTACCGCAACGAACCATATGCTACGGACATCATGCCACCCCTACTTCACCCATGCTCGCATGAAAGGCATAACAAGTTTGTTTCATAGCTCCTTGTTGGTAACGTGGCGGGCGAAGCCACCGGGTTTGGGCGGGGCTGAACATGCAGCACCTAAACATGATTGTTTGCACCACCTATCCATAGGTAGCAACTATAAAACACCATGCTCATGAACATGCATGAATTCCAGCATAATGCTACGCTATTGCAACGAAATGTCCCCAGTAGCATAAGCATGATGCAGCAACGTGACGCCATAATGCAGTCGAGTGACATGCATACCTCCCAATGGATCGCCACAAAGCCTAGCCTTACTCCCCTTAAATAAGCTAAAGCAGTAGCAATGCGCTATGTCATGCAAGTTGGAAGGGAGTGAGAGGTGGTTTTAACTTTTTGTTTTACAAAGAATTGTGTAATCTGAATTTTGGCGGAGCCACTAACCCCCCCTCCCCCCCCGATGTATAATGCACGACCTGTGCCTATCGCCTAGGTCTATACTTACTTCCCATGTCTGAAACTTCACACCCACTCGCTCCCTCGATATCATCCTTCCTATAGAGGGTTGATTGGCATTCTCTTTGTCGGGAAGGGTCGCCTCCTCGACATTCGGAGCGCGGGGCTTCGAGCCGAGCCCGCGCACATAGCCGCGCTCGCACATGCACCACGCTCACTCCCGCATCCACGCCCACGCTCACAACCAGCACGCCTCAGCTCCTTCGTAGTGTCTAATTGTTCCTTATTTTCCCATTCTAACGGGTTTCAGTAAGTTTTTGGTCGCTGGGTACCTTAAAAAGCGAGGTACCCGAGCGTAAATGCGGGACGCGGTCGTGGCGGGGAGCGGCTACATGCATTTTCTTACCTCGTACACTCCCCTTGACTTTCAGTCCCGCCGCAACACTGCCACCTGCGACCCAAAAAACCGGTCCATCCATTTCATGATACTTAAGGGCGTTATCGAGCTGAGTTTTGATACACGAGAGGGTCTTACCGCACAGCTCTAGGTCATCTTCATGACGGTCAGCTTGTCGCCGACCTCATCGCGTACCGCTCACTCCCGACCTTTCACGTAGCTTGCACGCCCAGTTCTGCACACCAGCGTACGCCTCCGACTAACCATAGATTCAGATTCCTCTTGGCTACTTGCTATGAGACGCGTCGGGCTTGAGATAGAGTTTGAACTGACTTTGGTCCTTGTGAGTCGGGAGGATGGCCCGACAGACAGGTAGTGCGCTTTAAGTGTGAGCAGCGCGCACTATACCAGACGGACTTCTTCCTTAACAGTATATAATAATTAATTACTAATGAAAAATATCGCTCCGTACCACACGTTTTTGTGGTACACGTACCGTACCACACATTCTCCCGAGGCACTAGGCAACGCCGAAAATGCAACACGTGGAGGTGACATGCGGCGCCTCACGCGCCGCTCGAGGAAGCACGGGGACGCTTACGACCCATGGCGCGGGTGAAGAGCGCCGTGGCAGGAGATCATCTCATCATCATCGCGCTATGTTATTTTATGTGCCCATATGTTTCCCTTTGCGCTTGCAATTCATAGAATGAGGGGTGCACAGCATGCTTTGCGGAGCGGCTACTCGATCCGCGTGTTCGACCAACCCCTCCCCTCTAGTCGGTACCTTGTTACCGATAGGTTGTTTTTGGCAATGTGCCTAGGGTACTTGTAACGGCACATTGCTCCTACATGCGAACCCATAACAACGTAAACCACCGGGGGAGGGTCGGTACGGACTGACACAACGAGATTAGAAAGGTGTTGGGAAAAAGACGGCGAAGGACCGGGGACATGAGAAAAACTATAGCACGGACGCACGAGCGCTAGGCGGATACGTCTGCGGCTTTGGCCTTCTTCTTTTTCCTAGTCCCCGAAAAAGGAAGGAAGACTAGGCTAGGTGGCGAGTTGCGACGGGAGGAGCAGAGGTCATCTCGGACGAGGGTGTGCGTGGATCGAGAAGGGACCGTCGACGATATTTGTGAGGGGATTTTTCGCATGCCTTTCCCCTCCATCTCCGGCCCGACCGGATTCGCACACGAATAGAGGTCATGTGGGCCCGACTCGACAAGCACAAGCTAACCAATTTGGCACTTGTCTCCCTCGCAGCGGCTTGAGCATGCTGCGCATCATGGAGAATAGCGACATTTTATGGTCAGATTGATTTGAATCTAGAGGTTTGCATATCCAATATCATGTGTACGGGACAGTAACTCTAGCGGTTACTATTACCGTTTAATATCGGCGCGTCTCACCTGCAGGGCAACCACCTTGCCCGAGCAGTTAGACGCAGCCAACGACCAACGACTTCCCCAACGGTCAGCTCTAGCTAGCCCGTGCCTTATAAGCCGTAGCTAGCCACGAGCCTAGGCACTCTCTGCTTTCGCGCTCAGCCAATCTAGGCTTCGCGCGAATGCAGTCTCGACTCTCGTAGTCGAGTAGGGTGTCAATCTTACTTTTCGTCCCATGCGCACTCGAGCGTCACGCGACACTTCCCCTCGTCCAGCTACAGAGTTCCCCAATATGCAGCCTGAGCAGTCTACATCCGCCGCAGCGGCCGACCCTCACGCTACCTCACTCGAACAACGCACAGCCGAACAGATTCGTACGGCAGTTTTGGCATCGGAACAACGGATAACGGAACAGTTTTTGGCGGCTAACGCTGCCTTACTCGCCCAGCTCCGAGGGACGACAGCCACACCTGCTGCTACTGATCAACAGCAGTCCATTCCCACCGACGCGACCGCGACGGAGGGTGGTAAGGCGGCCCCCGAGCCACCTATCGACCTGCTCGACGACGAACCCGATCCCCCCGCGACCGATTTCGTCGACTTCACCTACTACGGCGAAGTCATCCCGGCCAGCCTCGAACGTCCCCCTCGTGACGTCGAAGAGCCACGTCTGTGGACCCTCACGGACGACACCGCCCGCACTCTAAGCGACAAGCGCACCCAAGCCGCCTACGACGAGTACCTACACATCGGGTGCTATGCCTTCTTCGACAGCTGCGCCAACGCGGCAATTGGCGAGGCTCTGGACACGCTGTCGCAAGGCCCACCTTTATCGACAGAGCAGACGGCAGCGATTACCCTCATCCGAGCGGGTCATCGCACCCACATGGCGACGGAGGAGGCCGCCCGTACTAGAATTGGGCTTCCTCCGCCTCACCAAGGGCGGACAAACGAGCACGGATGCGGACCGCGTCTTTGCCGAACTGGCCCACGAGCGCTTTTGCCGACCGCGCCCTACCGCGGTCTCCGGCACATTGGATGCGCTTCGCCAAGCGTTTGTCGACCGCACGCTCGAAGTCAGCCTACACGCCGCCAGCAAGGCCGCCGCCGGGGCTGCCTTCGCCAAAGTCACGCCAGACAGGCCCCCCGGTCCCGACGCACGAGCCGGCAAGGCCGCCGCCGACAAACGCAAAGCCACAGCAGCAGCAGCAGCGGCAGCCCGCGCCACCGCGCCACCCAAGCCGACCGACCCGGCTAAACCCACGACCAAGAAATGACGGTGTGGCCCGCCGCGCCGATTCCTGCTCCCCGACATCTTCCTACATGCGCCACCGCGTACGTCGAAGATGGCGGGAGTGGGAGCGCATCGGCGCGAGCGGCCAAGTCCTAAATTGGATCCGCCATGGCGTCCGCGTAAAGTTCAAACACGGCCTACGCCCCAAGCCCTTCAACCACGGCATCTCTATGCTCGACGCGACGCCGTCCCAACTCGAGTTTCTAAACTCGGAGCTTCCCCGCTTCGAGGCTTGCGGTGCTTGGGAGCGAGCGGACAACCCTCGCTACGTTTCCCGGATGTTTTTAGTTTTAAAACCCGGGTGCAACCAATGGCGTTTGATTATCGACCTTCGAGAACTCAACCGTTATTGCTCGACCTTCACCATGACGTGCGAGACGCTCAAGCATCTACGTCACCTCTCGCGTCCGGGCGACTACTTCGTCTCCCTCGACCTTGCCGACGGGTACTACACCCTTGGCATCCGGGAGGAAGACCGGGACTTCTTCACGGTCAACTACCGAGGCACGCTATGGCGCCTAGCATGCCTTCCCATGGGTTGGTCGGGTTCGGCTTACTACTTTTGCAAGCTAACTCAAGTGTTCACAAACCACCTACGACGCCCTCCGCAACCTATGCCAGCGACTACCCCTCCCCACAGTCGCCGCCCTACAAAGCGCTTCCTCCGAAACACGCGATGGCGGGGGACCCGACTACTCCCCTACATGGACGACTTCCTTTTCCTCGCCGACTCCTACGCGGACGCTCTCTTACTACGACAACGCGTCCAAGCCCTCCTCGACACACTCGGCCTCGAACGCAACCCCATGAAAGGCGTTTGGACACCAACTCAAGTCGGCGACCACTTGGGATTAACGGTGGACCTCCAACACGGCATGTTTCGCGCCCCTCCCGCTAAACTCCACCAGCTCGCGCAACAAGCCTCTTCCCTACTCGGACGGGCCGCTTCCAACGCCCGATGGCTTCCTACACGCCACCTTGCGGCGTTCGCCGGGAAAGCGCAGTTCCTCTACCTCGCAATCGCCCCCGCGCGCTTCTTTTTGCGCGAACTCCACGACGTGTTAGCCACACGTGTTGGGTGGGGCGGACGCGTCCGACTCACCCACCAATTACGCCGAGACCTCGAGTGGTGGCGCACGGTCCCCACTCAACACAACGGCCGGTCCATCTACAAGCCTATCGAGACCGCCTACCTCCACGCCGACTCGAGTGCTTACGGTTGGGGTGCCGTTCTAAACGAGGACTCCAACTATCAAGCCCGGGGCTTTTGGAGCGCTACCGACCGCCAACAACACATCACGTGGAAGGAACTTCGTGCGGTGCGACACGCGGTAGAATCCTTTCTACCCCAACTCCGAGGCCGGCAGGTCCTCCTACACGAAGACAACACGGCTGTGGTCGCCGCCCTCACCAAGCTCACCTCGCGCTCTCCCGCCATGATGGCGGAACTCCGTCGCCTATGGTACCTCCTCGACAACAACGACATCAACATCCGGCCACGCTACATCCGCTCGGCGGCCAATATATGGGCCGACAAGCTAAGCCGCGAGTTGGACTACGAAGACTGGCAGCTCAACCCCCGTGTTTTCTCCTACCTGCAACGCCGGTGGGGGCCCCACACTATCGACCGTTTCGCGTCCATGCTCAACGCGCAACTTCCCCGCTTCAACGCCCGCTGGCGCGACCCACTATGCGAGGACGTCGACTCCCTCCGCCTATCCGACGACGCGTGGCGCAGAGAAAACAACTACTGCAACCCACCCTGGTCTGCCCTCCCTGCCCTCGCCGCCAAACTCACCCAAGCTCAAGCCTCGGCCACGGTCATCGCCCCCTTTTGGCCCAACAAACCGTGGTACCACGCGTTCGCTCGATTGGCCACCGACACGCTGCACTTCCCAGCGGCGCGCGACCTATTCTTTCCCGGCAGGCGCGGCAAGCCCGAGGGGGTCGGGCCTCCCGCGTGGAGCATCGTGGCCTTTCGTCTCTAACCCCTTCGTGGCTGTACACCCGACGCGGTGCGATTGGACGGGCGCTTCGCCCGGTACACTTAAACGCCCCTGTACAGCGCGGGCCGACTCTGCGTACATGACAGCCCCGCTACGGCCTACGCCTCGAAGCAGCACAGGCGCCCTTGTCCGCCAATCTGGCTGAAACTTTCCAAGACCTCCTAGGGTCTGACAAGCTAGGGGCTACGGCGGTCGCTCTACTCAGCAGCTCCCTAGCGCCCTCGACGTACTCCAGCTACGACAGCGCTCTGCGGCAATTTTTTAATTTTTGCACAGAGGAGAATATCGCCCCCCTACAGGCCACTCCCGCTACCATGGTCCGCTACACCGCGTGGCTAGCCCTGCTCGGCACGGTCGCCGCAAGCTCCCTGCAACCCTACTTCTCTGCTGTAAACAAGTTCTTTCGTGACCACCAGCGCCAACTTGTTGCTGTGGGCGACCTCCTGGCGGACGCCCGACGTGGCCTCGAAATCCTGCAGCACCGCCTCATCCCCGCCACCACGCGGCTTCCGCTACCCGCACCCGTTGCCCTCACCATCCTACAAGCCGCCGACACGCTACACCTCACCCTTCCGTGGACACATGCAGCGCTCTCCCAACTGCAACGTTTTCGAGCTTGCCTCGCGGTGTGCGTCAATTACACCTTTTTCTGCCGGGCCGAAACTGGCGCCCGTTGTCAAACAGGCGACCTAATAGTTGACAGACCGTCGCAGCAAATCTGCCTCTATATAAGGAAGTCTAAAGGCGACCAGCGCCGCGACGCCAGCGATAAACAGGTTCTCGCTATCCCTGTCTCCGCCAACCCCGTCCTGGCAGACCTACTCGACTACTACACGGAGCAGCGCGCCGCCTTCTGCAAAAAATTCTACAGCAAGCCACCCCCGCTCGCGTTCTGGAGTTTCTCACCTTCAGAACCCTCCGCTGATTGGGGTGCCGCGTCCACCATCTCCACCTGGCTCTCCCTCGCCCTCCTCACAGTCCACTCGTCCGCGCCCGCCGGCTTAAAATGGACGTCGCACAGCCTACGGAAAGGCGCGGCGTCCGCTGCCATCTGCATCGGCGCGCCCCTCCCCGTAATCAAATTTATGGGTGGCTGGGCCAAGAACAGCGCTGTGACCGAAGGCAAATATATTGACCTAACCATGACCCCATCACCTGCTGCTTGGCGGTTCTTCGGCTGGCTCACTCCGTCCCCCCCACAACACTAATTCTGGCTGTGCAAGCCTTTGGCTTTAGGTTACTGGCAAAACGTGCCCTAGGGTAAATGGTCAGATTGATTTGAATCTAGAGGTTTGCATATCCAATATCATGTGTACGGGACAGTAACTCTAGCGGTTACTGTTACCGTTTAATATCGGCGCGTCTCACCTGCAGGGCAACCACCTTGCCCGAGCAGTTAGACGCAGCCAACGACCAACGACTTCCCCAACGGTCAGCTCTAGCTAGCCCGTGCCTTATAAGCCGTAGCTAGCCACGAGCCTAGGCACTCTCTGCTTTCGCGCTCAGCCAATCTAGGCTTCGCGCGAACCCACCCACCCATCCCTATAATCCTGCGCTAATTGACCCCCAGACCCTGTCTGTGGGTGTCTTTTGGCCAAATTGTAAGCAAGCTGACATCTTTGGCAAAACGTGCCCTAGGGTAAATATTCATATATGCATTCAAAGAATACACTCTTCCCATAAAGTCCGTTACTAGTGAAATAGGGCCTTTCGCGTAGGGCGGGTGTTTATCATGTAGGGTTTCTAGGGTTTAACTGTACTTAAGCTCGTGGAAAAGGCGGACCGAAACTTGTGTTGACGGTGAAGTAAAGGGAGAAGCGGGGCACAAATGGGGCCTATCACGGCTACGATCTGACGTATTAGGGTTTACAGCCCAACCCTGATTTTGGTGCCCCGGAGTTCGGATTTTCCACACTTTGGCTCGTGAATACTCCCGAAATCGGCGACACAACATGCGGTTTTTATGATCCCAGCATGTTGCCCGCAAACATGGGAGCACGTGGGTGTGATGGCATGTGCCGTTAAGATGCTTGACGTGGGTGGGATAGGGTCCGGAAACCCACAGCTTGGGAGGCTTAAAGAAGCCTAACTTTGCCGTACGGTGTCCGAATCGAGCGAACTAACTTGCAAATGGAAGCCCTTCCCCCAAATAAATATAATGTTTCAACTCGACCGGTATTCGCGTCACATCCGCCGTTCGATGTCATCCAAGCCCTCGTACAACTAACTAAAGTTTTTAGGGTTTCAAATACTGCCACATTCGCGCGGGGCTAGCAACCCTTAGACAAGTGGTACCCGCACACCCTCTCCGCCAATGCGCTCAACAATCAGCGCTCTATATTTCGTCTATTCACGGCGTTGCCCATTGCATTCCCCATTATGGCATGGTGCCGTGCCATTTGCCGCATACCAAACCAAGGCCCGTGCTAGGGTACTTTGAAAGCTCCACGCCACATTTCACGCCCGGCGATGCTCAAGCTTCAAAGGCCAGCGATCCGCGCGCTAGGAAGCTTACACTCCAAGTCAACCGCCCCTCAAGCCCAATAGGTCCCTAGCCCGTGCTCCTTGGTTATATTTTCGGGCACGTAGCAAGAAAACCTAGTGCACACGACATGTCATTCTCGGTGTCGCCGCTCTCTAGACGGCCGGGCGCAACACACTCGGCGGATACTCGTGCAATTGTGCAAACATGCTGAGAACCCAATGTCGAGTAGTATCCCGGCTTGTCGCGAAACTACGTGTTCCGAGCAACGCATAGAAGCGTGCATAACTTGCACATGCACGAATTGCGGCCTGCAAATATATGGGCCGCAAATCCAACTTGTGTGCCCACAATAATTAAGGCGTGCCGATAGAGTTGCTCACGTCAGTGAACAACGCGCCGGGGGTTGAGGCGTGCCGATAGAGTTGCTCACGTCAGTGAACAACGCGCCGTGGTTTGTTGTTCGAAAATCATTACTCTACCCCCCAATGGAATTGCATGGCCATCGCGGCAGTGCGTGGCGGGTAATTAAATGCGTGCCGCTAGTAACGGACTTTATGGGAAGGGTGTACATATAGAGGAAATGTCAAATTGTTTACGGGTATGTTTTAGACGGTGTCGCTACTGCCATTGGAGGGGTTAGGATTAGTCATTTCAAGAGCGGTACAGTACGGGTTACTAAATTCCCGCGCTCCTACCCGGGCCATTGCGTAGACTGTCTTTTGGCTGGGCGGGGACGAGGCTCGGTAATATGCGCTCGCCTTAGCTTTGTCTTTGAAATTTGTTTTGTGTGTGTAGATTGTTGCGGTGGGTAATCCCACGGCTGTTTTCCTTGACATCGCTTGAGATCCCACGCAATCACCACCACGGCCGTGCGTGGGTTAGTCGCGTCCACCATCCTCTGTCATCGCCTCCGACGCCTTCACCACTTATTCATATCATTGACTACACGACCTTGTCTCAATAAAACGCGTGTCTAGAAGAATGACGTGTGGGGGGTGGTCCCATCGGTGACTACATAGTTGCAAAATAGGTAGCGACGTATGTTGTAAGTAATTCCTAATGTAGATTAGTTACAGAGAGCTAATGTATGCTCTGATAGAAGTCCTTATGTACAGGACATCATCTAGAGTGCCTGAGCACGATATCACGAGCTAGCGTATAGAGAGCTAACAGCTACAGCTGAAGCCACTTCTCTTGTCTCGACACCAGCCGTCACCCAAGGCTGGTTGTTTAGCGTACCTGTAACCAGCACACCGCAAGTTACAGTATCTTCCTTATCGAACCGTGCATACCACGTTCAACAGGTTATGGAGCCCTCCACCTGAAGGATACGCGAGACAGCAGTGTCATTCGGCGTGCAACTTGGAAACTCGCCCGAAGGCAACGCCAACCATATTTTCAAAATTATAATACTTTACACCTTACTTTACTTTTACTTTTATTTCTTCACCTTTTAATTCTGTTCTCCGGAACAGTCCCGCTACCTTCGGATCTACTCTAGCCTACCACGGCTATATTCTACTACGCCTCGACGACCTAGCCAACCGCACAAGCGCACTCGCTTGTGTGGACAGGGTGCATACAAGTCCAAGCTGGAGTGGGGAAGGGGGGAGCATTGTGAGGGTGAATACCCATACACAGGGTGCACGACAGCATCAGCCGTAACTTAGCGCAGCGGACGTATACACCTGGCTGTTATTGCCTTGGCTGTCACTGTGCCCCACATTGGGTGGAGGATACGGAAAAGGTGCTCTGAGACACCCCGGGGCTACAGGCCGAGGGGTCGGTGGGCATCAGGCCGTCTCTTTGTATACCGCCGTTAGGCACAGTTACCGCTAGTGGATTTTTCCACTGTCCGGTTGGGTACTTGTCTTTTCTTGGAATGGCGCCAAAATCAAAACCGGCACCTACCGCATCGGCCGCCGACTCGGCTGCCGACTCCGGTACGTGCGACACTCCGTCGGTCGACTCAGCCGGCGACAATATTCGACTGGTAATGGAGCAGTTGCAACTACTCCACGCGCGTATGGACGACCAGGCCCGGACGCAATCGGAGCTACTCCGTCGGGACGCACTGCGCGATCACCCGACCGCTATCGACTCGGGGGCGAACCCGCCTGTGGACGGCCCATACAGGCCTACTGGCGCCTTCGTGCCTGCTCGTGTGCACGACCCAACACATTCTGGCACAACCGGTCGTCGACACACGATCGACCCGGGATTTGTTGCCATGACGGCTGACTGGGGTAACAACTTCGATGGTGACTCGTTCTCTCGGTCGTTTCGCTTGGAAGCTCCGCTAATGCCCAAGGCGGGGGAATTTAAAACATGGAAGCGCGACTTCCTGTCGTTCTTGTCCATCAAGGGGGCTGCGCTGATCCCTCAGCTGGCTCTGTCCTCCTCCGGCGTTCCCCTGAATCCAGTCGCTCAGCGGTTCGCGCACGCTATGCTCGTTCAGTGCTGCAGACATAATAGGGCGGCTGCTCAAGCTATCGCTAGTGTTCCAGCAGGCCGCCCTGAGTGCGGAACAGCTCCCTGGGAATTACCGTGCGAGAGACTGGACGCGCAGTCCACATCCCGCACCCTGTCGCTCCTGGACCGTATTATGGTGCGTCAGGCTTCCGGACAGTCCGTCTCTTCGTACGTGCACGCTGTAAAACACCACTTTGACGAACTTAACGAGTGCCTGCAACTGAAGGATGGTTCTACTGCGATTAACCCACACGTGCTCGCCCTGGTCCTGATCCGTGGCCTTTCAAACGTTGGGCACTATGGCCAGGCTAAACAGTGTGTTATTAATGCCTTTGACACCGACTTCATCATGTCCGCCGACAAAGTGATGAGCAGCATCATTCATCAAGCGCAGAACCTTGACGCTTACGTCTCTGTTCAGCCTGACAGTCCTGATGCGGGACATCCAGTCAATGCTTTCCTTGCGGATCGGAAGCGCCAGGGTGGCCGTGGCATTGGCGGTTGGACCTCGGACAAGAAGAAGTCCAAGTTTGCAATGAAGTGTGGGGCCTGCGGAGACCCAAACCACGTCTGGTCTACGTGTAAGGCGCCAGATGCTGATGTCCTTCGCTGGACACTGGCCAAGCGAAAACAGATTGCGGAGAAGTACGCTGGTCAGCCGCCTCCCACTGCTCACCTCAGCGACCTACCTACTGAGGGAGATGCTGTTGCGGGGGACGCTGCTATTGAGGACGTACTGGAGTACGACATGCAGGACGAATATGACGACACGGAGGTCGGTACTTCCTTTGCCTCTGTTGCTTTCACGTCCGCTACAGCCAATGTTGCCGATCTGTCGGATTACTGGGTTGTAGACTCTGCTTGTTCCGTTAACTTAACGTCCTTTCGATCGGACTTTTCGGAATTTCATTCCTCGACCCGCCGCAGCACTGTCGGTGGCGTCGGTGTCACAGTCCATGGCAGTGGAACAGTCCGCATTCCCATTTGCTTGATTTCCGGTCGAACGGTCTTTCGGCGCGTTCATGCTCTCTATACCCCTGATCTGTCCTCTCGGTCTGCACAACGCGTCTGTCGTCTACTGAGCGTCAGCTAGATGCAGAAACACTCGGGGTGTGAGTTTTCTTTCCCCACCAACACTGACTCCGGCATGTTGCTTGTCACCACAGAAATGGGGATGCTAATCCCGTCGGGGAACGGACTATATCTCCTCCCGAGGTCGCATGACTGTGCGGGGCTGTCCTCGCGCAATGTAGACAGTTTGAGAGAGAAATCTGTCGCACTTGCTGCTGGGTGTGACGCTGCTCTGTGGCATAATCGGATGGGTCATCTGAATATGCAGAGCCTCCAGGCTCAGCATTCTCATAATACGGTGTCTGTACCTGTTATGCCTAGTTCTGTAAATGATCTCTCCTGTGAGTCTTGCAATTTGAACAAAGATGCATTTGCGCCTCAGAATCGCAAAGCATCTCAGAAACCAGCTGCCCCACTTCAGCATCTGTCGTGTGACTTGTGGGGTCATGTCAGTGTCCCATCCCCTTACGGCCTGAAGTACTGTTTGCTGGTCATTGACCATCACACGAACTTCATGTGGGTTAGGTTTCTGAAGTCGAAGGATGAGACGTGCGCTTCCCTGGAGACCATTCTCATGGACGCGCGGCACACCCATGCCCGGTTTCATTCACACCTCCATGCGTTTGCACCGTTCCTGAAATTTGACTCGGACTCGGTGTTCGAGGCAGCGAACACGCAGCCCATGTGCACAAGATTAGGGTTCAGCACTCAATTCTCGGCGCCCTATGCACATCACATGCTTGGGAAGGCAGAATGCCCGTGGCGCACTCTGCGTGACTGCGCGTCCTCAATGCTTCACGCTATGTCTGTGCCTAACAGCATGTGGTCATGCGCGATCAGCACAGTGGTCCATCTCCGTAACCGTACCTACAGTCGTGTTGTCGGTCCCTCTGGGGGGGTCCCTATCACCCTTCTTACAGGCGCTGTTCCGAACGCGTCAGTATTTCGCGTTTTCGGGTGCGGGGCATTTGCCAAGGTACCTGATAATCTCAGACGGAAACTCGGCATGAAAGCGTTCCGAGGTGTGATGGTGGGGTACTCTCACAGCTCACCGGGGTATCGTATCTACAATCCTGCGACCAGGCGCATCACCACGTCTGTTCACGTCAAGTTTGAAGAGACTGTGCCCGGGTTCGGGTCATCCCACCCTGTCGCCTCGTCGATCGATGTGTGTGCCGACGCAGAGACTATCCATGTTGCCCCTGCCAGTCACCCACTCACAGACCTGCACATGGACGCAGAGGACAATGTGCCTGTGGGGGTGGTCGATAGACCCACTCGCCTGCGCGGCCCACCCGCTCATTTCGAGGACTACGTTGCCCACGTGTCAACTGTGCCGCGTGTATGTGTCACTGACTCGTGTGAGACCGATCTGTCCGACCACATGGACGACATCTTTCCTCTTCCAGATTTCTCCATGATGGTAGCTCACCCACGACATCAGTGCTCTGAAGGACCGGTAGGTGACGTCGCCCTGGTGTCCGCGAGCGTATGTGTTGAACCAACATCTTACAAAGATGCTTTGGTTAGTCCACATGCGGTGGAGTGGAGGAAGGCCATGCAGTTGGAATTCGACTCTCTGACGTCGAACCAGACATGGGATCTCGTTCCCCTGCCTGCTGGACGCCGCGTGGTCAACAACATGTGGGTTTACAAGGCTAAGACATACGCATCTGGTGCTGTTTCACGGTACAAGGCGCGGTTCGTCGCAAAGGGCTGCAGCCAGCGCGAGGGGATTGACTACACGGAGACCTTCTCACCCGTCATCCGCCTTGCTAGCCTACGTGTTTTCTTCACTATCGCCGCGGCTCATGATCTCGAACTGGGCGGTCTCGACATCGACACGGCGTTCTTGTACGCGCCGATTAAAGAGGACGTCTACATCAGACAGCCACTTGGGTTCGATGACGGGACAACCAATGTTTGTCACCTGCGCCGGTGCCTTTACGGCCTGAAGCAGTCACCCCGGGAGTTTAATGAGCTGCTTCGCGACTGGCTCGTCTCTCAGGGTTGGCGCCAATTGGTGTCAGACCCGTGCATCTACATTTTTGAGGCAGACGGCGTCTTCGCCATGATTGCCCTATACGTGGATGACATACCGGTGGCGTGCAACAACACCGCCTGGCGGGTGGCCTTCACCGCATTGGTGCGCTCCAGGTTTGACATCAAGGACCAGGGCGACTTATCGGACATCATTGGGATGCACATTACACGGGACAGAGCTGCGCGCACCATTAGTCCGGATCAGGGCAAATACGTGCGTGAACTGCTCGACAAGCATGACATGATGGACTGCAAACCCTCGTGCCTGCCAATGGACCCTGGCTTCCTGGCTGCCATCACCAAACAGACACCAGTGCCCCTCACGGGCGCGGACCGGGACATCTACCCGAGCATGCTCGGCAGTCTGCAATACGCCGCTGTTTGCACAAGACCGGACATTTCGACCGCGCTTAGCATTCTGGGCTCTGCGCAGGCTAACCCCACGGTGGCACACATGCAAGCCTTTAAGAAGGTGCTGCGCTACCTCAAAGGGTCTCTCAGCATGAGCCTGACGTTGGGGGGGGGGGGTGAGGACAACACTCTCCAACTGACAGGCTTTGCTGATGCAGACTGGGGCAATGACTGTGAGACACGCCGTTCACGATCAGGATTTATATTTACACTGGGCAGAGGTGCAGTCAGCTACAAGTCGAGGAAACAGTCATGCGTCGCACAGTCAACATGCGAGGCAGAGTACTACTCAACAGCGGACGCAACTAAGGAGGCCATTCATATTCGACAGATGCTTTCGGAAATCTTCAGTCGACCTGTCAGCGGGACGACCACCATCTGGGAAGACAACCAGAGCTGCATTGCCTATTCGCAGAATGCACTGGTGAGCGAGAAGACCAAGCACATCGACCTGAAGTATCACTTCGTGAAGGACCACGTGCAGCTGGGGACTATCAAACTACGGTACCTACCCACAGGTGACATGGTTGCCGACATGCTGACCAAGCCACTGCCTGGACCTGCACTCGTGAAACACAGGAACGCCATCCTGGGGACATCCGGACCCATGCAGCGACACACTTCGTAGAGGAAATTATGTAATCACTTCCATCTGGTTACAAGACACACCTCAGCTATCTTGAGGGGGAGTGTTGTAAGTAATTCCTAATGTAGATTAATTACAGAAAGCTAATGTATGCTCTGATAGAAGTCCTTATGTACAAGACATCATCTAGAGTGCATGAGCACGATATCACGAACTAGCGTATAGACAGCTCACAGCTACAGCTGAAGCCACTTCTCTTGTCTCGACACTAGCCGTCACCCAAGGTTGGTTGTTTAGCGTACCTGTAACTAGCACACCGCAAGTTACAATATCTTCCTTATCGAACCGTGCATACCACGTTCAACAACGTATAGTCGCTATCGCTATTTTGTTAGTCGTGGGACGATGGCCGTGCCGTCCGTCCGTCGCCCTTAGCGCCGTTGAACAAGACCATTCTAGCATTGTAGCCCACAACCGTAAGATGAAGCGCAAGTAGTTGTGAGCCATTAGTATAGAATTATACCGCGTTGCGCGGCGCAACGGCGGCGGCCCCAGAGGAGGGGCGCTCGCGGGCCCGTCGGCACCTACCTCTACCTCCACGCGGTGGGCGTTGGTGCCCTTGTAATCGTGCTTGTCTTGGCACGGCATGGGGGGTTAAGCGAGGTACCGGCAGCTGCGATCCGCGCGATAAGCGGCTGTCGGGAAGTCCCGTACGTACGGGGGGTTTTGGAGATCATAATATACGTACACTAGCACCAGGATCTCCCGGTCGGCATGACCGACAAGTTTTTCCGGGACTGAATCAAATATCGTCCCGTTTGGGGGGGTGGGGCATGTATCAATTAAAAAAATTTGGCGAGGAGGGTACGGACTTATTAGCGGTTGGTTGAGGGTGTTGTAGCTTGCGGCGGACAGCCGGAAAGCAACGTCGGGGAAGGGCTCTCGCTAATAGTCGACCAACATGTTGACGTCGAGCTGACCCAAGGGGGGAAGCACGAAACCAGTTGCAAGAGAACTATCGCGACGGGAGGAGCGGCGAGGTCTGGGGGCGGAGGTCATCATGATCAGTCCCCGTCAAAAAACCAACACGGAGGGTTTGAATTATTCATGCTTCCCCGCGGCCTTTTGGATTCAGCCATTGCGACCATGCACTACGCTACCGCTATCCACTATCGCTAGGCACACGTAATATTAGAGATTGCGAGCCCACGTAAGCGTGGATTTTTTGCACTCGAAACAAGGGTGCTCGACGGACGCGCGATCGGTGGGTGGAGGGTACAATCGCTAGCTAATTTCTGAACATGTACCCGGGTAACAAAACAAAGAAAGCCGGGGAAATGGCCGGGGAAAATTTTTAGCGCTGTGGAGGGAGAGCTGTTTTTTTTTTTTGTCTGTCTGAGTCCCCCCCACTTGCCCTCGATGTAACGAGGGATCTCGACTAGGAGGAAAGTCGCGACGTGAGGAGCGGCTATGACCTTGCAGCGGGGCTTACGGGATGCGACGGCGGGATCGACGAGCGACCGCGTGAGGAGGGGGGTTTCGCTCGCCTTTCCCCTCCTTTCTCCGGCAAGACTCAAGTCACGCGGGAGCTAGATTAGGCACGCCCGTCGACCCTCTCGAATGCCGATCGGCCTAGTAGGCCTGTCTGCACCCCGGTTCGGTGGGAGGGGGCCGTGCCTCGTGAAAGCAGTTTCATTTTGCATTCTTGACAAGTGGACTTATTTTTAGATATGTTATTCTTGATTATAATAAACTTATTTCTGTTGTTATTGCTTAGGCGGGGGGTCTATTTAGTTATTGCGGTTGCTTACAGTTTTTAACCTCCGAGCAACGTCGATACACATGGAAGAGAGGTGTGTCGATAGGTTTACCGCATGCTGGTCGAAGAGTACCCGGCCCAAATGTTCTCCTACGTGTCCTAGATGGCAGAGTATCGATTGCCGTTAGACAACATTCGGTCCAATTTCCCGATATTGTTGTAATACATTTTCAATTTCAATTTCGATTATGTGACCCGTACCGCTGACGTACCGTGCTAAAATCTTTATTTACAAGCGGCTTACTACAGAGATATTTGGTATCACAGGCGGGCGGGATAGATGATTGTTGAACCGTGTAGATACGTTTAATATGGAAGGTAACTAAGGCACACGCAGTTACAATCACAGTCACACAAAAGGACAATCACATAGACAATTAGCCTCAAACATGATGTCGGGACAAAGAAAGTGAAGCGATGTAGCCTAGCGACAGCTATGTATCGAATCACACAGTGTACAATTGTGTATGGTCTAGACATTTACTAAGCATATCTAGAATAGTTTGCATTAGCTATTTGTGACAAAATAATAATAAGAATTACTTACAATACTCCCCCTGAAGATAGCTACGGGATGAAGCATTGCATTGGGTCTGCTCCTCCCAAGACTGCATATCGATGTCTTGTGAGTGCAAGTCCTCGCAATAGTTTGGTGAACATGTCTAACTTCATTTGGGTAGTGGGCAAGTACCTCAGCCTGCTGACCTCTACATTTAAGACAATATGGGCATATGTGCATGGAATTGTGTGTATACGCGCGAGCAAGAGTCATTAGCAACTAGCAACGAACGATTGCCGTCATGTAGTGCTCATGTTGTTCCTTCTGTATGTACTTCGATGGGCGTACATTTATATTCCGGGATGCATCTTGCTTACATGAACACCAAATAGCACAATAACGGTTACATATTCTGATAATCACAAAGCACGCATAGAACCACTACATGCCTCTTCCGACGCCCCAGCTCGTCAGATTATCGGCAAGTATTCAGTGTAGAACATGATGATCAACAAAGGCTTATTCGCTACAGCCCCTACCAAGTCGAGTTAAGGTGCGCCACGCTGCATTTTTGGTGTTGATGAACTCAATGATATGCTGCGAGGGTAGCTGCTTGGACATGAGGACTGTGCTAGCCAAGCAAGCCGCTCTGTTTTCCTCCAGTTTAATCCATGTGATAATGTTGCGCCATGCTTGGGTCCCATGTTGTGTCTCGGAGGTAGTGTCGTCATCCAAAACATCGATAGGTAGTGCCAGCTCTATCTCAGTGTAAGCTGCCTTACATTTTCGAACAGGTGTAGATAGGCAGTGAAATAAGTCACCTTGATTTCCTGGCGTTCCTTTTCCCGAAAGAGCTGCATCAAATTTTTAAGAGCGCGTGAAGTCCTTGAAGGCATGTATCCAAGCTATCATGTCTGACCAAGTAGGTTTTCCCGGTAGCTTAGGGGCTTTGTTGGCGTTAATTATTTTTTCTGTGAAGTATTATTAGCTGACATGGTGACGTACTCCATGAGGGCTGACAATATGAAATCTTGTTTGTTCTCCTGTGGAGGAGACGAAGGGGAAGACATCGTATTTCTTGGGGGTAGAGTTAGTGAGTGTCAGCGTTTGTGATACTGATAATTGGTGGTGAGAAAAAAAATCAAACGAAAAAAATTGGGGGGCGAAAATTGTCGATGATTGCGGTACTATTCGTCGATGGCTATCAATAAAAAAACTCCAGAAAATATCACCGCTGACTTTACGATTCAGGCGCAGCAGGTGAAGGAAGTTTGGTCTACAAAATCTATTGTCGCGCTTGCTTGAAATGCTGATATTGTTGCATCAAGTGATCAATAAATTTTGAGGTACTATTGCTACCTACTGACTTCACGGCTCGGGCGCAGTAAGCAATATGAAAGTTGGGGTTCTTCGATCAAAGTTTCAGATGTTGTTGTTGAATGTGGTGCTGTTTTGCAAATGAAAAT